>JABFPJ010002197.1:0-20838 GCA_022817425.1 Gryon sp. ZL-2020
CGTTGTGACGTCCCGGTGCGCCTGGGTTTTTGGTCGGTTTTTCCCAGGGCACCACCTCGAGAAGAAACGTCGCCTGGCCAGCGGCAACGAGGCAAGGGACCAGAGCGTCAAGCGCTAGCCTGAGCCCTCGTGCCAGACATCAAACAGCAGGACTGAGATTACGTTAGATGCAAGACACTAGCATCACATCGACAGAACACAATCATTACATTGACATTACATTGACATCACATCGACATTACGGCAGCACTGACTTATGTTCATTAAGGCGCATTTTTAATTTTTATTCATGAAAATGAAATTATCTTTATAAATCATTTATAAACTCATTGTGTTAGCGATTGTCGGGTGTTTTATTGTTTTTTCTTTGTGTTACCTTTCACAAAAGCCGTCACAAAAAATACTTTGTGTCACAAAAATCGAAGATATTTGCAAAGAAAGAATATTAAAAAAGTAGGTATTGTTTTTGATTATTACAAAATTCATGTTATATTTGAAATGAAACACTTTGTCGATATATTTTTTCTTTTTATATATTGTAAAATCAAATTTTTTAATTTATATTTTTTATATTTATTTGTATTTAATAACATTACATTTTGTCGGTAATATAATGCGTATATTTTTATTCTTGTAGTGGACAACAGTGTCTCAATAATGATATATAAATATTCATGATGAAGAAATATTAATCGAAGCTATTGAACGAAATAATACGCTGCTAACTAAAAAGTTTGTAAATGTGAGAGCTGCCGAAATTTATCGTCAAGAATGGGAAGCTTTGAAAGTCGCGTTAGATATTGTGGGAAATCCACGCTCAGTGGACAAATGGAAAAGGGTATACATTTTCTATGCAATATATTATTGGCATGTTCGCTTTGCTGGGTTAGTTCAACTCGATTCATTCTGTTCCTTTTACTCTTATTGTACATGTCACTTAAGATTAAATGGGACAATAACTCGATTCAAATAACCGGCTAACCGAACATGTCATACATTTCATTATATATTTTGTTGCAAAAAAAGGTTTCAACAAATAAAAATGAATGAAAACTCTATTTTTTGGCAAATAAGAAATTTGACAATATTATTTATATTTTAGGCATTGAATTCCTGGGTGACGAGAGTAAGAGGAAAATATTCCAGAAATCAAATGATAATCCGACAGAGTGGTGGATCGGCTAACGGCTTGGAAGACTTAAACGAGTATGAATCTCGTTTATTAAAAATCAAAGGTTTCATTTCAGTCAATGGCGATAACGTCAATAAAGCCGGATTTGGTGGAATTCCGGTAAGTTTATTTTTTTTATTATTTATTATATATATATATATTTTTATTTTTATATATATATAATTTTATATTATATATATAATTATATATATAAATAATTAATTATTATTAATATTATTAATAAGAAATATAATTAAGAGTTATTATTTCATTAATTATCATAGTCAAATATTAAATGCGCAAATACTTTTTATTAAGCATTATGATATAAGTAATTGGATAAACTTTTAGAGTGAAAATGCACGTCAAGCTACGACTTCCGCAAACTCCAGCTCACCTACCCTCAAGCGCACACTGGGCGCTGGTATACCATCTTGCAGCAATGAGAAAAGGCCAAAATTAACTACAAGAACTGAGAGTAAGGCAGATGGAAAAAATGCATGCGAAATGCACGAGGAATCTACTGAATCACTAAAACAAATGCATGCTGGGATTACAGCTTTAACGGAGGTTGCCATACAGTTAAATACAAATGTTGTTTTTATTAAACAATTTTTAAGTAATACTGTACCAATATTGGAGACTTTGGCAACATAATAATAAAATGAACAACAGCATATATAATTTTTTTAAGCCTGTTGATTCTGATGAGTATCCTTCAAATTTCATGGAGCAGAAATAAGGAATTTATATATCATGAAGAGATTAATATATTGAATTTGATTATGGTATATTAATATTTTATTCCTTCATTTTAAGAAATGCTTGATATTTTTTTTTAATTTTTAACTTTTTTAACTAACTTATTTTTAAAGTCCTTAGCATTACATTAGCACTAAAAATAAAAAAATCGTTAAATATTCAAATTTCTAACAAACATTTATTTATTACAACTAATTATTATTTTATGTACAACTCAAAATATTGACATATTAAAAATTCTAATCGTCATAATGCTTTTTAATATTTCAACATTTTGAATTGTAGATAAAATATTAGTTAGTAGTTATTATAAATAAATGATTCTTTGACTTTTTTATATTTTAAGGTTTAATTTTTTGATTTTAAGTGCACGTTTTAATGCTAAGGACTTCGAAAATTCGGCAGTTCTAGTGCACCCAATTATTTGAGTGACTTGTAATTTGTTACTGCGTAAATCAGAAAAATTATTGCGTTGTAATGTATAGATTTTAATGTAAGAATTAATAATGTAGGGATTCTGTGATTATCTCAATTATTTGAGTGACTTGTGATTTGTTACTGCGTAAATCAGAAAAATTATTGCATTGTAATGTATAGATTTTAATGTAAGAATTAATAATTACAATTTTAATAATGTAGGGATTCTGTGATTACCTTAATTATTTGAGTAACTTGTAATTCGTTACTACGTAAATCGAAAAAATTAATACGTTGTAATGTTGAAATATGATAAATAAAAATGGTTTGCAATTTTCTAATTATTGTGTTTTGCTATATAATAATGTCATGTCTTCATATTTCTATGTAATAACTTTCTCATTGTTTTATTTACTTCAATTATATTTATTAATATTCTATTTAATTTGTAAGATCAAATTACAATTCTGATTATGTATTATTAATATTTAATTAACAGCTATGCTTCAAAATACGTATTGATAATATTTCTTCTATGTCGACGACCTTCTTCTGCTTCATTGCGTAACATTATTCTAACTTCATCTTCACAATCAGAGTTATGAGAAATTGTATCTTCATCACTATTTTCATCCTCATCACTCTCGTTATCATTGCCATTGTCATTTTGAAATTCCATATAATTTGTCACTTCAAAGGCGTCGATTATACACATGTTGTGTAAAGCAGCAATGACGGTAATTATTTGACCAATGAAAGATGGATCGTATCGCATTACATTATCAGAAAAAATACATCTAAATCGGGTTTTCAGGCATCCAATACATCTTTCCACACAAGCACGAGCACGACTGTGATGAAATGTGTAATTGTACTCGGGTGTATCTGGATTAGCATTTCTTACAGGTGTTAGCAACCAAGGTTGCAAAGGATAACCTGAATCACCTAAGATCATATATGGACTTCCTGCATTATATTGTGCTCGTAATTCATCCTGCACTTGGAAATTTCTCCATAAATAAGCATCATGTGCGGAGCCACCAAATCGAGCATTTATTGACAATATACGCAGAGAATAATCAGAAACCTGCAAAAGATGTAGGATTAATAAAAATTATGATTACTGATTCGTTATCGTTAAGTTACCATTTTTTTCAACATATAGTAATGAAAATAATATTATAGTTATTTATACACATAATTTCTTTTGCTTCTTAAAAAACTTTTAATGAAATAATTCTAACAATTTGTACGTTTTTTGAGTGGTTTCCCTTACGATCGACGTAATTATGTTCTTCGACAGTTTGTGCCAGAATACGAATCAAAGTACCATCAACAGCGCCGAAAATATATGGTACGCCCATAATTTGTTGGAATGGCCTTGATAATTCTTCCTTTAGTTCATCCGTGTTTGGAAATGTGACAAACTTTTCTACTAAATGTCTGCGAGAAAGAACATGTAATACTTGTTTAGTTATCACAATTTTTCTTAATTGTACCAACAATGTTACAAATCAATCACCAAAATTTAAAATCATGCGTATATTATTTATTACGTTATTTATTATGCTTACGTGTATATCGCTGGTATAATTTCGTGCAATATTTTGGATACGCTCGACTGTGACATAGCCAAATAAAATAAAGAACCTGCGATTCGTTGGTATGTACCAGTCGCTAAAAATGACAATGTTGCAAACACTTTTATTTCTAGTGGAATTGCATTACTCTTTCTTGCTGGAAGTACATCTTTTAATTCGTTAATTAAATAACGGACTAAAAACTTATTTAAACGGAATTCTGCAACAAATTAATTATTTGGAAATTGCAGCGGATCTCTTGCGTCACGAAGAACTCTGAGTAAAGCACTCAATTGACGATTGCTTTCATCTTCTGCAATCTGTGCTTCCATTTCTACTTCTTCCTGTATTTTTTCTTCCTGTCGCCTTAATATTGCAGGAATCATCTGTAATTCGTGACAACATAGTATAAGTTTAATATTATTATTTAATTATTTGACATTCATTCAATTTAATTGAATTATTTAAACATTATTTAAAGGTGTGTGGGCCCAATTGGTCTCGTCACAACTGGTGATCCTGCCAGGATTCCTGTTTAAATTATTGTTTAAATAATTAAAAAAAATTGACAGATAAAAATTACGAGAAAAATCGCGAAGATTTTCGAAAAAGAAAAATTTAATCAATATACAAAATATAACATACAAAATAATTTCGAGAGTTTCGACGATAAAACGAAAAAAAAGCGATTAATCTCTGTTATAATTCACTGTTAAAAATATTTTTTTGTTGATTGCCAATTAAAAGGATTTTCTTCTGAAAATAAAAGTTCATTCATTATAAGTTTGGGACGAGAAAATAATCGCCCATTATTTCGGTAAACCGAGAGTCAAGACATTGTACTTTGTTTTGATTCGCGACCTTTGCCGAACGTCGAACAATGTTTAAGATTTGTGTAATCATGTGTGTGTGTCTGTGAAAGCTAAGTGTCGCTTGTCTGTAACGTCTGGTTGGAAGCGAAACGCGTCAAGTTTACGACGCCGAGAAGTTCGATAGTGTGAGAATTTCGCACGTCGACATTATCGTGGAAAAACGAATTGTTTTCCGCGTGATAATTGCCCCTTCCAGGTCACCCGAAAGGATACACAGTTTGCTGTGCATATCCTATATAAGATCCTTGAAAATCTTAAAAACCCGCTGCAAAGCATCGAAACCCCATTAAAAACTCATAAAGACAGCCTTAAAATCGACGGTATTAGGTTGTTCACGTTTTTCACGTATTGTTGTCAACTTTCCGCTTCGAAACTTGAATTATCGGCGCTGGGTAGCCGAGCGCTCTACGTTACCGGCCGCAGTCGTAACGAGTACCCGGGATAATCCAGTAGGGGCGCGCGCGCTGATTTGACGACAATTGTCACTTGCTCTCGCCATTTCATTGTTGCCTAGCCGTCACGTCGACATCTCTTGCCGTGCCTGCCGTCTTCCGCTAACGTTTTGCGACAAATTGGTGAGTTTTGAGACTAATTTTGTTATAGTTCGAAAGCTGTGTCAGCGCGCGGTATTTGGCGAGTTAAATGACGCTGGACGTGTGTGTGTTTGGGCGGATTTAAGCAATAAAAGTTTGAGGTTGGGGGTTCATTGTCGCGCTGGTTGACAGGTGACTCGTTAGCGACTAGATACGCGGAAAAACGAGATAGAAATTGGGAGTCCGAACAGACCGACACGACCAACAGACGATTCGACGTTTGACCATTGTGAGAAGTGAGAATAACACACGATAAATTGACAGACTAGTGAGGCGAAAACAAACGAAAAAACAGCAGGTTTTGCGTACGGTTTTTCGCGTGGATCGAGTCGAAGGTCCGCTTCACCGATCGACGCGAAATTGAGCGACGTTCGTTGCACACGCATAACCTCTGTGACACAGATACAGCCGTTGATTTTCATATCGAAAATCAATGAATTTACGAATGCTTTTCACGAAACAATCGATACTCTGAATTACCGGTACGAATTAAAGTACCGCCAGTGAAATAATCGGCATTTTTCAATTATTCACTTTGTTGTTTAAATAACTTCTTGGTCGGGAATTGTGAACGACATTAACTCCAGGAATAAAATAAGTTGCATTATAAACAACGTAAACAAACATTTCCTTTTGGCCGTAGTTGATAGTTTTTGCTTTAAAGCAACTTTGTTTTCTTTCATTTTGTCGTTAAAAATTAATGAACCAGTATTTATTTGCGGGATACAATAAAAAGTAAAGAGAAAATAACGTAAACAAACATTTCTTTTGGGCTGTAGCTAATTGTTTTTTGTTTTTGCAACTTTGCTTTCTTTCCTTCGGTCGTTAATAATTGCTGAACAATTGCTTATTTGTGGGATTCAATAAAAATTAAAGAGGATATTTAAAATTAAATTGAATTCAACATAAATAAATCAACTTATTGAAATTAAATCACGGTAAATGGAATTTGTTTGAGACTTCTTCGGTAAACTATCAATAATCGAATAGACATTAAACAAATTTTACTCCTTTTGGGAATAAAATTCATCAATAAATCAAATCATCACATTTTGATAAACGGGGATGGTATACGACATGAACTCGACATTTTCGTCAAAGTTGAGAAATAATTAAATGGGATTTGTTTCAATTCCATTCGGAACTACTTTCGAGATTCGGTGAAACGAACTATATCCGGGATTTGATTTTTGATCACTGGATCGTAAATTAGCTTTGACGAATCTGGTGGGAAGTCACGAGGTAAATTAGAGGTCGGACGGAAAATATTGAGACAAGTCTGATTCGAATCTGATCAACTTAGTCGGTATATCCACGATGAATACTTCGCGCACAAAGGCGATTCGACATGTCATTTTAACATGGGTTACTTCTCTCAAGTTGGAGGAGGCCAAGCAGGCACTTAGGGACAGGGGGTTACCAGAAACCCGTATCATCCCAACCTTGCGAAAACGACTTTCAGAATACCTCTAAACTGCCGACGATTTGCCGGAGCTGGTACGGGAGAACTTAAGGGTGTTGGAAGTAAGTCCGGAAGAGGTTGAGTTGAGTCTCAAAGCTGAGGTCACCTCCGCGAAAGTAGACGATGAAGCCGGTGGCTCAGACACAGATCAATTTCAGGATACCCGCGGGATCCCCCCGATGCCATCCCCTACAATCGGTACAACACCCACGCCGACCCCCGGCAATGAGCTTGCCGAAGCGCAGTTATCGGAGTTGGCACGTCGACTTAGTCCCCATCTGATTGAGGCCATGCAGTCGTGGATGACGAGGCAATTGGGCCCCATAACTTCGGCTCTACACCCCGAGAACCAACCCCGACACCCGCCATTGACTCGACAACCAGCCCAGACAGGGGTTAGTTCGCCCCCCGACCCAGCCCATATTCACTTCCGACCACACTTGAGTCCCCATGCACCCCAATTTGAGCCAGCCCATCATTCCTGGCTCTCATCCACTCGGCACTCTCCTTTGCCCCAATTTCAGGCAGAAGAACCATCACAGCAAAGAGGACCACGACAAGACCTGAGCAAGGTGATCGATACGTTGCGGAAATGGAATTTGCATTTCTCCGGGAAAGAAGACCCAGACTCCTACTTGTATCGACTGAGTGAAGCAAGGAGTGTCATTAGGATTTCAGATCGGGATTTGCTTATGGGAATTCCGGTATTATTTTCGAGTTTAGCGGCTGAAAGTTTTCGGGATAAACGCCACCAATGGTCAACTTTTGACCACTTTGCACTAGCATTTAGAACACGATTCTTGAGTCCAGATTACCAATACATGCTAAACATAGAGATCGAGAACCGTACACAAAGCGAGCGGGAGTCGGTGATAGACTACCTGACGTGTGTTCGAGCCCTCATGAATCGCGCAATCCCAGGCTGGGACGAGAGAGCAATGATCGACCGGGCCTATCGGAACATGGCACCACGCCTACAGGTCGCCATATCACGCTGGGCGATCAATTCGTTTGACGAGCTCGAGACCACCGCCACTCGATTGGAGTGCGTTTTGGAAAGCGCCAAAAACTTTAGAGCACCCCCAACCCCGGAGAAGTCACTCTGTGCCAGCCTGACATATAAGCCACCAAAGGGTTTTCGAACGAAACCCGTAGTCTCGGCAAATGCGATTAAAGATACCGATCGGGAGAGTATCGGGGATACGGAGTAACTCTTGGCACTCAAGACCAACAAGCAGCAGTTCGGGAAACCCAATACAACATCACGAAAGAAGACTCCAATCAACACGGAAACTAAGCCTGCTAAAGACAATGCAATGACCCCGGAATCGACGGAAAATGTGCGTGAACCCTCTCGGGAGTGTTTCAATTGTCGATAAACCGGACACTATTTCCGAGATTGCCCTCACCCGCGTCGTGTACGGTGTTATACCTGCGGTAAAGAGGGATCAACGCGACAGAATTGTGAAGACTTTTCGGGAAACCAAGCACGGGACCAGTAGTCAGGACACTACTAGCCCCGCCGGGATCGCGTGTGTGTTGCCAACGTTGGCCTTACCCTGCATCCTCGGGTTGGATGCCCTTCGAGACTTTGACATTCATATCAATTTCGGGACGCGATCGTGGTATTTCGCTACTCAACCCGCCAGTGTTCACCCCTTTGTCACCTCGGGGGAAAAGCCATCGACCACGACGGGAGAGACGGCCCACTCGAATTACCTGGAAGTGTGGTCCGACGGATGTTGTGTGAGCAACGGCACTCCGGACGTTAGAGCCGGGATTGGCGTCTTCTTCGGAGAAGACCACCCCTCCAACATATCGCGACCTTTGGTAAGCCGACAGACGAACAATCGTGCGGAAATAAAGGCAGTGATTGAGGGGGCAGTCCGGGCTCGAGAGCTGGGGGTGACCAAGGTCCGTATTTTTACGGACTCGCAATTGGTTGCCAACTTCGTCAACCGGTGGTTTGCCGTATGGGAGAACAATGGCTGGAAAGGTGGTAAGCGGAAAGACATCGTTCATCGGGCCGATTGGGAGAGGTTGAGAACCGCTCTGGCGGAGTTTGACGACGTACAAGTCAGTTACGTGAAAGGCCATGCTCGGGAATACGGGAATGAGCAAGCAGACGAATTAGCCCGCCAGGGGGCGCTTTCAATACCGTTGAGCCGAATTACTCAACACGACGCAGTGGTGTTGTCAGTGTTAGAACGACAATTGAGAGTTGTGCCATTGACGTCGAGACAGAGATCACAATTAGACGAGATGCTGAGGGCCGAAATTCCACCTCTTCCCAATAAGTTTCCGACGACAAACTTGGTCAGCCATCGTATCGATGTCAGGGGACATGAACCAATCCGACAGCAATTCCGACGAGTTACCCCAACGGTATATCAGGCCATCTGTGGGGAAGTCGACAGCATGCTAGAGTTGGGTGTCATCGAACCATCCTAGAGCGAATGGTCTTCGCCCATAGTCATGGTGCGGAAGTCTAACGGCAAATATAGGTTCTGCATAGACTTTCGGGAGGTAAACAGAGTTTTGAAAAGAGATGCCTACCCATTGCCACTTATGGATCCCATTCTAGAACAACTGAAAGCGATGAAATATATCTCCACTATTGATTTAAGTCAGGCATACTTTCAAGTGCCTTTATCACCGGAAAGTCATGAAGTCACGGCCTTTTCAGTCCCGGGTAGGGGATTATTCCATTTTAAATCCATGCCTTATGGTCTCACGGGAGCCCCAGCCACTTTCCGGCGCCTGGTCGACCGGATTTTGGGGCAGGATTCGCGGGGACGAGCCTTCGCCTATCTGGACGACATCATCATAATCGGCAATACCTTCGAGGAGCATTTCGAGATGTTGCAGGAAGTATTACGACGACTTAGACACGCCAAACTGGCCATCAATGCCCAGAAGAGTCACTTTTGCAAGTCGGAAGCTCGGTATCTCGGATTCCACATCAACCATGACGGTATTCATACGGATCCAGAAAAGACGAAGCCGATATTAGAATATCCTTCCCCGAAAACTGTCAAACAAGTACGCCGGTACTTAGGGATGGTCTCCTGGTACCAAAGGTATCTACCAGATTTAGCCAGCGAAGCGAAACCCCTAACTAGACTACTGAAGGCCAAGCAGCCCTGGGTCTGGGGCCTAGCCCAACGAGAGACCTTCGGGCAAATACAACGGGCACTGACATCTACCCCCATCTTGGCTTATCCCGATTTCTCGAGACCTTTCGTTGTCCAAACTAACGCGAGTTCGGTACGACTCGGGGCGGTGCTCAGTCAGACTTTGGATGGCCGGGTTCAGAAATTTCGGCCGTATCTAGAGTCGGGAAAGTTTACTTTGGCCACGGATGCAACCAGCTTATGCTGGTTGTTGGGATTGAAAGGCGCCACTGGTCGGTTAGCCAGATGGGCCATCCAACTGCAAGGTTATGACTTCACCCTCATTAGACGGAAGGACATCTCCACCAGGGTCCCGTCCCTTGCCTCAGAGCAAGTCGAATCCCGACTTGCCTACATCTCCTTGTATTTCAGGATCTGTTTACACGGTGGATCGAGTGTGTCTCGCTACGAAAGGCTACTGGCTCGCAGATCGTTAAAGCCTTCGAAGATTTTATCGTGAATCGGTGGGGAATGCCGGGCTCCCTTCTTACCGATAATGGTACGGAATTTGTCAACGCGGACATCACGTCCCTTGCCGTGGGAACTAATTTACGTCACTCCACCACCCCACATTACGATCCCCAAGCCAACCCGGTGGAAAGAGTTAATCGAGTACTACGATTATGTCATATATTCGGGAAAATCATCGCGAATGGGATGTACACATTAGCGAATTCCGATTCACTTATAATACAACCGTTCACACGTCACTAAAAACATCACCAGCTTTTCTTAACTTCGGTAGGGACCCCCCGACTAGACGAGACGTGCGAGAGAAAGACGAGCCAACGGGAAAGATAAGACAAGCGAACGTAGATGAATGGCGGAACCGAATGGAACGTATAACGAAATTGCGGGAAATGATAACGGGAAATACAGACGATGCGAGAGCGTGACAAGCTTATTATTTTAATTCACGTCACCGACCACCGCGATTTTCCGTAGGAGATTTATTGTTGGTTCGCAATAGGGTTCTATCTTCGGGAGCGAGGTATTTTTCTGCGAAATTAGCGCCACGTTTCATCGGGTCGTTTAAAATATCGCGAATGGTATCGCGTTCATTCGCTGAGATCGCTGACACAGCCGGGAAAGTTGACAGGCCCAAGCAGCCAAGGCCCGCTTGGGCCTGTCAAGGGCCAATCGAAAGCCCCGGATGGCCACCGAGTTGGCAACGGCCCGCGCTCGTCGCAAGGGCTGTTTCCTCTGCAAAGATTAGAGTCATCGCATGAGAGAGTGCCCACACCGCCAAACCCTCTTCGCCGGGTGTGTTATCTTTGTAGCGAGGTAGGGTATACCGTCAGCACGTGCCCAAATGCTGCTGCCGAATGGCACCGGGACCCGAATGAGGAGTAGTGAGAGAGCAACGAAGGAGGAGGGAGCTGTTCACGAGACCGGAAAATTGTCGCGGAATTGCCCACCGGGGAAAGGCGCTTTTGGTTTTATTTGCGAGTTCCGTTTTCAAGAAAAATCGATAGAAATTGTTAGTTTGTTTGTTCCGCTCACGAATTGTTCTTTTGTTTAGTTCCTTTATATAATTTTCGTCTAGTTTCGGTACATTTCGTCCCGTGCTCCCGTCCTCCCGTCAACTTTCCTTCCGTCCAGAGTAGCTGAGTCCGCGGTATTATTTCGCCTCTACCAACCCTCGTATTGTTATCCATTTTCCTTCCTTCGCCATAGTATAGTTATTCCCATTATTAAAACTGTTTTATTTTTGCCGTCTCCGGGATTTTATTTTTCGATCACGTACAAGGAGACTAGTAATTGTGGTATATGAGAGAAATCGACTGTTAGTTTAAGTTCGTTTTATAAGAGATTGTATTGTGAATATCGTTGGGAAGAAATACATGAGTCCTATTTTTGCGTAATTCGTTTTGTCACTTTATTTGTCGCAGGGATGTAGTATGCTACATTCGGGGAGCAACGACCCCGCGAACCCGAGTCTGTGACTGTCGGTAAAGTTCAATTGTCCGTTCTGAACCTAAGGCCTCTTACCTTGGTTATGCCATGTTTAGTCAATCCGTAAGTGTTGTCGTAACGTCTTATTAGAAGTAGATTAAGTTGTCCTTTCCTACAGCATGGCGCAGAGGTGCGTAATTCCGCACTTGGGGAGTGACGCCCCCATGCACTCGAGACGTTGAAATCGGTAATTATTTTTGTTTGTTTTCTTTTTTGTTTGTGTTAGTAATCGGTATTTAGAGTGGTTAGTGTGTTTTGAGAGATTTGAGTAGAAAGGAGTTTTGCCGATTCATTGGGTAGACCACAGGGGTGCTTAGAACTGCATTTGGGGTTTTACGTCCCCACGGACCTGAGTTAAAGAACGGTAATGCTATTCTCGAGAAAACCTAGTATCAAATACGACGATCCGCGCGCTCCTTCTTTGGGGGTGGTGTGACGGGGCTATTTCTAGCGCCGTCTGAAATGATCATGAAATTCGGGATTACTGTCAAAAATCAATTTGTTTCGGAAAAATTTGGGGTATTGCGGTAGTTCGGTAGGAGGAATAAATATCACGTCCCGGATCTTAATTCATGACTTTCAGGTTGGAGCTCGGCTGCTGGATTCCTCGGTAAGATAACCATCTCTCAGTGTGCGTGTGAATTGTATGGGAGTGAGAGAGAGGGGGAGTGAATGAGCTACTGAGATGGACTCAAATAGCCGAGAAAATTTCTGTAAATTGTGAAAATGATTTGAACATGGTGTTCGGTATTGTAAACGGTAACAGGTGTGACAAGATTATTTATGCCTGATTTCAAGTTTTAGGTACGATAAGGATGGGCGTTGGAGTCGGTGAAGGGGCAGGCAGAAGCTTCAACGAAGGAGCCACGAGACGAGCTAGCCGCCGAACTGCTAGCCTTGCCGTCCGTTGCAAGGAGGAAGACGGCTGTCAGCCGAACATCGGGCCGATGCTCGCACCAACTCCGTGTGCGTGACTTGACGCCGGGCATCGCCGTACCGTCGCTCGCTCGCTTACCAGCAACGCCGTCAACACCAAGGCAAGCCGCAAGCCACCCGACGCCCAGATCCACGGCAAGTCCGCAGGGCATCGTCGGCTGTGGGTAGCGCCAGCCTGGGAGGCTGTATCGTCGTGGGATCGGGAATTCTGGCACTGAGAGGCCGAGGAGAAGTCCAGTGCTCTGAGATGGGGGAGTGACTGAAACCTGGCGTTGTGACGTCCCGGTGCGCCTGGGTTTTTGGTCGGTTTTTCCCAGGGCACCTCCTCGAGGAGAAACGTCGCCTGGCCAGTGGCAACGAGGCAAGGGACCAGAGCGTCAAGCGCCAGCCTGAGCCCTCGTGCCAGACATCAAACAGCAGGCGGGACGATAAGGAATCAGTGAAGCTAGGAGAGAGAAAGAGAAGTCGAAGAGCGAGCGAGAACGGGAAAGCGGGTCGGTGGAGGGGAGCGCAGCACGGCTGGTCGTAGCGGTAAATCGGAAAATCGAGGGAGATGGTGTGTGACCGTGATGAACGTCGGAGTCAACCCAAGGACGAGGAAAATCAGCATCACTGAGCTCCTATCCCCGCCGCTTCAGCGCCATTCTCGGGTCGGAATTAGATGGCAAAGTTGACTGCGAGATGAGATAAGATTTTGGATTAATTTTTTTTGTTGTTTCGGTTGGTTTGGTCATTCTCGGTCGTTGTTGGGAGCCAAACGTTCGGTAATTTTCGATACTTTGGTTTTTCGGTATTCGGTAGTGTTGGCTGCCACGTGGGCAAAAAAAAAGGAAAAAAAAGAAAAATTTTTGAGATTTGGTTTCTTCGGTTGGCTCGAGGCAACGGGATTGAGAATTGACCAATTTTCGGTAATGTTAAATTTGAGATAATTTTGAAAACTTTGGGAGGAATTTTGTTATTTTCGTTTTACGATAAACTCCTTGGGAAGCTAGATGATTCGGCAAATAGAAGTTGTATAATTGAAAAGAAAAAAAAATTTATTTTGTAACTTTGTGTGAAATAAATAAAGGTGAATTATAATGAACTAAATCGAGACTAATTGGGGAATCATTTAAAGGAATCCTTGCCTGGAATCTTCGCAGTCCAGACCGTTGCGATTAATAACTATTCCGCTTCACGGAAATATTCACGGGAGGATAAATTTTCGGTATAATAATAAATTTTCGGTCCGGTTGTCGAACCGGTGGCGATCCTGACTGTTGGAGAATCTTCGCGGTATGATAAAAGAAAAGGGTGGAAACATTTTTGGTAGAGCTTGAGAAAAAAAACACAATAATCCCGTGTTTTCCGTGGCGAAGGTGCGTGGGCCCAATTTGCCACGTCACAAGCTTTTGCGTGATTCTGGAACAAACAAACAAACAAACAATCTAATAAACAAACAAACAAACATACTTTCATATTTATATATATTAGTTAGATTAAGGTGGTGTAATATAAAACGTACACTTTTTTTTATTGATGCCCCTTGTCTTACTGTTGGACATCTTGACTTATTTATTCAATTAAGTGGAACATAAATTAAATATTTACTTTAAAATTTAAAATGAAAGAAATATAATATATGTGGATAAAATTCAATCTAAAAATAAAACAATTCAGCCTTTTTGACATAATTTTTCAAATCTAGCATTAAAATAAAAATAATAATTATCTAGTTATTTTAGTGAAATCTTTTACTTTTTCTTCGATCTTTTTTGTTTGACCGTATCGACATTTTTTTGTTTGGTGACATCTTTTCGTTTTTCCATCTCTGATAAGAAATAAGTACTAGATATTTACATATTCACAAAGTTATTCGCAAGTTATGCATCATAATCAATTTTTACTTATAAAATATAATATAATTATATGAATTTTCTGCAGTGAGAAAAGCAACTATTTTAAGGTTACAAAATTACATATCAATATAATTATATGATTGAAGTTTCTAACGTTAGAAATAACGACACACTAAGGAATTTAAATTTGTGTATATTATTGAAAAAATCAATCCTTTTGTTATCCAAGTAAAGTAATCATATGAAAAATAACCAATAATATGCAAATTATGTGATTTCGAGCAAATTAATGCGTATTATTTTCATTTCAAGCAAAGAATGCTGCAAGTTGCGCCTTTGAGACAATAGTATATTCGACAAGACGCGTATAATTTAAAAGGCAATGCAATTATTAAAAGAAAATCGTTTCGATTTCATGGGAACTTTTTCATTCTGTGCAAAGAATTCTGTAATTTCGGCGTTTGCGATTTGTACGTCATCAAGCGACACGATAGTATCTCTGGAATTAGGCAATTGAATTATCATACAAAAATCTGGGCGTAGGGAACTTTGACATTTTAAGCAAAATTTACCATAAATTCCAACTTCGTGATATTCGAATCAGCGTAACTTCTGAAATGCAGTAGTGTGACACTTGTAAATTTGACAAGACGCGTATAATCAAGAAACAATGCAATGAATAAAAAAAATCGTTTCGATTTCTCAGGGAACTTTTTCATTTTTTGCAAAGAATTCTGTAATTTCCACCTTTGCGACTTGTACGTCAACAAGAGACACGGTAGTTTTTCTGGTTAACATTTCAGTTAATATTTCAGTTATTCAGGTTCTGTCATCATGATTTATGAATAGAAATAATACAATGCTTATACATATTAAATATTTTTTTAAGTTTTTTATAATTTCATTATAAAATTATAAAAAACATTCAGTTTCAGGAAGTTTGGGGTCACAGGGTTTCGCCCGGGCGAAGCCGGGGCTTCAGCTAGTCAATAAAATGAAAACAAATCAATATTATATGTTTTATCATAATATAAACAATAATATTTATATATATAGGGTGGACCAAACGAGAATGTAAGTGAAAATATTTCGAAAACCACGCATCGGATCAAAAAAAAGTTGTAATAAAAGTTGTTCGTATCGATGGGGGACATCCAATGATACCAAACTCGACCTTTAACCCCCCACCCCCTAGGGCGTGACAAATGGGGCATAAAAAACTTAAATGGGAACCCCCATTTCATCGCAGATTCAGATTCCCCAGAAAAAATTACATTGATTTGACCTACGATCTAAGTCATTTTGGTCGATAGATGGCGCTGCAATTGAAAAAATAAAAAATGTCCAAAAATTGCTTCAAAATTAAGGATCTCTCTTGAAAAGTTGCCTTCTTCCATCAAAATTAAAAGGAGATCGTTCGACGCGACACTGTGGGTGTTTGACGAATTACGGTTGACTATAAAAGGGCGTGCAATGTGGTCACAGCTCACTTTTCTTTCAAAATCAGAACTGAAAACATCTTTAGAGAATCGAGAAAATTGGTAATATTTTGTTTCAAAACATGGCTCATGATACTCCTAGAGAGATTATTGATATGATTTTGGTTTTAGGTGAATATTACAATAATTATGCTGCTGCTGCCCGACTCTATGCTCAACGTTGAGCTCTACGCTCAAGCGGCGTCATCCAACTAACGTGACTATCCGTGATCTTACATTAAGAGCACGAAATGGACGCCAAACTCGTCAAAATCATGAACATCAGAACGATGAAAATGATGTACGGATTCTTACTGTACTTGCGTGCGTTCATTTAGATCCCCATATTAGCAGCCGTCAAATACAAAGACAAACCGGAATTATAAGAACGACAATTTTAAGAATTTTAAAAGCCAGAAATTACCATGCATACCATATAACACTAACTCAAGCATTAACAGAAGCGGATATGCAAGCACGGATTCAATTTTGCCAATGGGCTTTGCAAAGGATTGCTTACGATCCTTTTTTTTAGATATGTTTTTTTTAGTGATGAGGACACGTTAAGAAGCAATGGACAACTTAATAGACACAATAGCCACTATTGGTCTGAAAAAAATCTATTTGCATAGAGCAGTTGATCATCAACATCGATGGTCTTTAATGGTCTGGTGTGGTGCTGTAAATAGATATTTAATTGGTCCCTACTTTTTCGAGAGAAATGTAACAGGGACTTCTTATTGAGAACTTCTTAGAGACCATCTTTGTGTATTAATGGAGGACGTAAATTTAGCATGTAGGCAAAGAATGTGGTTTCAACAGGATGGTGTAGCACCTAATTACGATATTATCGTTAAAAACTTTTTGAATTTTTGATTTCCTGGTCGGTGGACTGGACGTGTTGAAGCGTTCTTGTGGCCTCCTCGTTCACCTGACTTAACACCTCCTGACTTTTTTTTGTGGTGCATGCTTAAAGATGCAGCGTATGAGCGACAGCCAACAAAAAGAAATGATATGAAACAGCGTATTCGAACAGCTTGTGCAGCTATACCTCGTGATGTGTTGCTGCAAACTATTGATAACTTTTACAGAAGATTGAACTTATGTATCCAAGCTGAAGGGGCTAACTTTGAACAATATCTTCGTGACTAATTTTGAAATAGTAGTGCAAATTTGATAAGAAAGACCCCAAAGAGGGCAGAAAACTACTACGTCCATGTCGTTGTTCCTGGGTAACGCTAAAAGTAGTTTTTTAATTTATGTATCACTCTTATCTACTCTTATTTTTTAGCCATTAGGTGTGTTTTAAGAGAAATCTCTAATTTTGAAGCAATTTATGGACATTTTTTATTCTTTCGATTGCGGTGCCATCTATCGACCAAAATGACTTAAATTATAAGTTAAATCGATAAAAAATGGGGTTTTCTATTTAAGTTTTTTATGCTCCACCTGCCACCTCCTAGGGGGTGGGGAGTTAAAGGTCGAGTTTGGTATCATTGGATGTCCCCCGTCGAGACGAACAACTTTCATAATCACTTTTTTTGATCCGATGCGTGGTTTTCGAAATATTTTCACTTATATTCTCATTTGGTCCACTATAGCATCCCTTATGGAATTCCTAATGGCATCCCTATAACAGCCCCCCCCTCGAAGTGATGAATCTATGACTTTTGAGAAAATTTTGTTTCTCAACATCAAATGTATACATCGTAAAAATATAAGGCCGAAGAAACTTTTGTGTCGCGGGGCTATATTTTCTAGAATTTTTTACACTTGTTTCGATAAATGGATGTCCTTATAAGGGCCAAAAATGGCCCTGACAGGACATCCAAATTTTCAAATTTGGACAAGACATGTGTATAACGACTATAAAGGATCAAGGTATGGCTACGGCATGGTTACCGGGTGAGCGCCCGGTGGGACAAACCACGTTCACCATGACGTAGCTAAACTTGACTTTGATTCGGTCTTGAAGTGGAATATCATTATACAAAATTTCGGTCAGGCCCCATATTAATGCGTGACGTGACATAAGTGTAATAGGCGGATTCGATAATCAGGATGCCTTGTTGGAACCATTTTCAGCCTCATTGGGGCTATATTTGATATTCTATTTGGATGTTTGAAAACATCCAGAAAATATCCCGATAACATCCCGAAAACATGCCGAATATATCCCGAGAACATCCCGATAACATCCCGAAGTGATCCTGAAAAGATCCCGAATATATCCCGATAACATCCCGATAACATCCCGATAACATCCTGACAACCCTCTGACAACCCCCTGACAACCTCCTGACAACCCCTTGACAACCCCCTGACAACCGCTTAAGGGCGTCCAAAATCGGAAAAAATTGTTTTTTCAAAAACAACTTTATATATCGCAATTTTATATAGACTGCGACACTTTCGAGGATTTCATCTACTTCCTCTCGAAATTTGAACAAATTCGGTTCGGTAGATTTTGCGTGATGCTCGAACAAACAAACAAACAAACAAACATACTTTCATATTTATATATCGTCGCGTCTTACGAAAAGTAGCACATTTCAGAGTATCACTGAAAAAGAGCATGTTTCGTTTCATCGATGAAAAAAGACACGTTTCATTTCATCGGTGAATAAAGGCACATTTCAAGTAATAATTGAAAAAAAGCATGTTTTATTTTATTAGTGAAAGAGAGCATGTTTCAATGTTTTAGATTTCTTGCCTAAAGACGTTTCAATTACATTATGGAATAAAGCACATTACATTTACTTGTTAAATGCTAACTTATTAACTATCTAAAAGAGGCCGAAA
Organism: Gryon sp. ZL-2020; assembly: GCA_022817425.1. Taxonomy (NCBI): domain Eukaryota; kingdom Metazoa; phylum Arthropoda; class Insecta; order Hymenoptera; family Scelionidae; genus Gryon; species Gryon sp. ZL-2020. The sequence continues at coordinate 19,041 of JABFPJ010002197.1, forward strand.
AATGTAAATGTTTTTTCACAATTGTTCATAATTAATCTTGATATATGTATATAGATATTTAATGTAGAAAAAAGAATATAAGATAAAAAAATAAAAAATTAAATATAATAAATTAAATAATATTAAATTGAATATTTCTAATACCAATAAATAATATTTATGTTAACTACTTGGCATCTATGCATTTAATGTTATTTTATATTCTTACAATTATTGGTAAAATATTCTCAAATGCAATCAGCGCTATTTTTGTATCTTTTTGTAAGTTTTCTCTTTTGCGGTTAACTAATTCATCTTGTTCTGTTTGTTAATTACCTACCTTCTACAAATCTCTTCAAACTTACAATTATCTTAGAGTCTCTTTGTTTTGTATATTTACCTAATCTGTATTTTGTTGATTGCTGAATTGACTAACGTTTCGATTTTCTTAAATTAAATTTTGCGACAACTCGTGACAAAATTTTAACTTAACGAAAACGTTTGAATGATTTCTTTCGAGTCTAATTTTCTGATTTTGTATCTTGATAATTTTGCACTATAATAGACCACGTGTTATCATAGTTGCAGTGGAAATCTTTACTTACTAACCCTATGATTCCCGTGGAATCGACTTGTTATTTGGGACCACGTGAATTATTTCCGCTTTTCCTTAGTATCTATTTCTATCCTATCTAATTTTTTTTTCCTCTATTATCTTGTTATGCTAGCAAAAATGGCGATCCTGACCTTTTACCGAGTGGGTGGCAAGGGGACTTTAGGATCACTTTTGTGCTCCTTTGGAGCCCAAAAGTGCCAAAATGTTACAACTTGTCTATAACGTCAATTGGTTTGCATATATTATTAAAGTTAATTAAATTTATTTTAACTTGGTTATTATCGAAATTAAAAATTAAGTAAACTAATTCTTGTTCTTGTTATTTACATCTTTTTTTTCTGTTAAATTATGTAAAATATCGACATGACATAATGGGCACGAAATTCCGATTCATATATTACTTTATTACATTCTTATATATTAAAATTTAATTATTACAGTTTACGACATTATTTTATATATCATCTATATTACTGATTAAACGAATCATTTAATTTAAAAAGAATTATTATGCAATTAATGATTTTATACATTTTTCCTTTAGTAGTTACACAATTTTAACTAATTTTGATAAGCTTCGCATAACCTTTCCATAACTTTTCCTTGAGTATCCCATGAGCATTTCATAAGTATCCCATAAGCTTTCCATAACGTTCCCATTAGTTTTCGATAACGTTCCCATAAGCATCATACAAACATCCCATTAGTGTCTCATAAGTATTCCATAAGCTTCCATAAGCTTTCCATAACGTTCCCATAAATATCCCATAAGTATCCCATAAGATTTCCACAACGTTCCCATAAGCATCCCATAAGCATCCCATAAGCATCCCATAAGCATCCCATAAGCTTATTATAAGCTTCCTATAAGCTTCCCATAATTAACAATAGTAATGTTTTGGCCTTGACCTATTAAGGCCAAACCTTACTAGGTCTTAGTTGTAAAGAATTAGCCATAATTATGCCATAGCAGCCTCACAGATTCATAGCACTATCATTTTATAACCATGTTATTATAATGATGCTGAAGTACGAAACGTTCCAGGCACGAAAAAAAATTTTTTTTTGTAATGTTTTTCCGGGATAGATTTTTTATCGAGCAATATAGTGCACACAATTTTATTAAAAAATTTCACCTCGGAGATGATCTCCAGGTGCATAAACTATATTTTCTGGAGCTTTCGAAGATAAAGACCTGGTGCA
>JABFPJ010002198.1:0-20837 GCA_022817425.1 Gryon sp. ZL-2020
CGGGGGGTTGTCAGGAAGTTTGGAGTTTGTTTTCAAGGTTGTGCGTAGGTTCTCAAGAGCTTCTCAGACAATATTCAAAATAAGGTCAAATATGGTCCAATTAAGGCCAAACATAGTCCCAACAAGGACCATGATTGTCAAGTTTTTTTCTGTTTCAGGTGTCCTTATTAAGGCCAAATATGTTTTTCTTAAGGCCAAATATGGTCCCAATAAGGACCATATTTGTCAAGCTTTTTTTATTTCGGGTGTCCTTATTAAGGCTAAATATGGTTCCAATAAGGTCAAATATTGTCTCATTAAGGCCAAATATGGTCCTAATAAGGGCAATATTCGTCAAGCTTTTTTCTATTTCAGGTGTCCTTATTCAAGCCAAATGTGTTCCTTTTAAGGCCAAGTATGGTCTCAATAAGGACCATATTTGTCAAGCTTTTTTCTATTTCGGGTGTCCTTATTAAAGCCAATGATATATATTGGCTTTAATAATAAAAATATATGGTCACAAAAAGGTTAAATACAGCTCCAATAAGGCCAAATATGGTTCCAATAAGGTATCCTGATTATCGAAACCGGCTATTACACTTATGTCACGCCAGGTATTGATATGGTCTGACCGAAATTTCGTATAATGGTATTCCACTGCAAAACCCAATCAAGGCTAAATATAGCCACGTAATGGTTGCCGTGGATTGTCCCACCGGGCGCTGACCAGGTAATCATGTCGTAGCCATACCTTGATTCTTAATAGTCGTAATACACGTGTTTTGTCCAAATTTGAAAATAGGAACTAGGGGGTCACAGAGCTTCACCCGGGCGTAGCCGGGGCTTCAGCTAGTTCATAATACAATCATAATATATTTTGAATATATTCTCTATATACTAATATATTTTTAATATATTAATTAAAAAATGCTCCAAATTTACTTTTTTGGGATTCATCGTCAACATACTGCTAATATATTTAGAATATATTCCTATATTAAAAAATGGACTTTATATATATTAAGAATGTATTAAGAATAAATTAAGAATATATTCGTAATATATTTTTCGTTTTGGTAGGAAAAATATAATATTACACGAAAAAAATCATTTCAATTTTAAATAAAAAATCTATTTAATTACATCTGAACTCAACTTAACATAAGCTAAAGTGAGTCAAATGTTTGTATTTAGGGGAAACGTTAAGATCAACTGCAGTTGACTATTAGTTATACGAAAGAGAAAAGTTTTATTTTTCAATACGAATATTTTATTATTATTTTAAAATAGAGTTAAATCTAATGAAATTACTTACAGAATTTAGAGTCAGACAAGATTCTATAATTATTATGTTACAGTTCTATTCTATAATTTAATTATACTCTGCAATAAAATTTTATGTTCTTTAACTTTAATCCTATTTTCTCTATAATTAGAGATAACTGAAAAAAATGTTTTTTATTGGCAATAATAAAAAAAAGATCCATTTATGAAGTTAATATATATATTTAGAGTGATAAATTATAGTTTATGATAACAATGTTAATATTAACAATAACAACATTGTACATGTTTCCTACAATTGTCAAATATTACTATACGGATAAAGCAATTTTTCAGATTCCTTCAAGGAATATAAGCGGCACAATTGTTAGACAGTGTGTTAATTTCTTTTCACATTTTTGCAACGTAATTAACTTTTTTAGCTTTTAACTCTATAGAAGGATGTATCATTAAATACCGGTTCCAACATTGAAACAAAAAACACTCTTGCTATAGCATATGTCGCATGTTAGCAAAAACATACAATACAAGCTACGAAAAATGTTGAACGCATACCATAACGGTGAAAAGTCTTTAATCGTTTCGAGGTATGACTCATGAATGTTTATGCATTATTCATTTGAAATGCATAATTATCACAGGAAGGCATATCTCATTACAGCAAAATTGTCCTGCGCGACGAAGTATAAATTCACATATACCTTAGTTTTGTGTGCAAAAATGTACTCGTTGCATGAAACATTCGAGCATCTTTATTGTTTACTCGCAAATTCAACTTCACGACCCGTTAAACAAATTGTACGATCATATTCCTTAATTGTGTTATTATTTCTTCCTTTCGTGATCACAATCATTTGATAAACTTTTTATTTCAATTATTACATAACATAAATGACTTTATAAATATTAGAGCAACGTATTCTATTTCTCTAATTTTTTATGGTCAATAATTACGAATCCCATTTTCATTTGTTTAATGTACTTAATCAAAGCTAATACATTCGAGAGCATAAAAAAGGACACGCATAATGTAAGGTTCTATTTAGTTACTTTAATTATCGTATTGTAAAAGATTAAATGGGTCTTGTTTGATAATACTTGTTAATGTTGAATATACGTTATTGATTTAATATAATGAAAATAATTTTATATATGGAATTTAATTATTTATGGCCCTTTTGAATAGTCAAATCCGGTTTTATTTAGATGAGAAATAATACCATATCATATGCACTCGTTAAAAAATCGTATACATCAACATGAAATCAATTCGTTTCATATATTCGGCCGGATTATTCTCATTCAATATTTTCGATAATGTCATTCCGTTGAAAGGAATACAAACACCGGCTTTTTCATTGAAACAAATCTGTTACTGCATTTTAACTCGGTCGATTTAAATTAAACTTTAACTTTAATGGCGATGATGTTTTTGTTGAAATACAAATGTAATAGTCATAAAATCAAATTCATTATAACTTTGAAATTATAAGAATGTGTAATATGATAGTTGCTAATACTACATAAATTCCATTACGTATAATTAGATTTCGCAAGTAAGCAGTTGACTGTCAGATTAACCATTGTGCGTATAGCTTCCGGAATTGTCAAGACCTCGACATATGCTAATCAAGTTGCCTTTTGAAGAAATTATTTTTTTGTTTATAATATTTATTTATATTTGCAAAATTGCAAATATCAGAATTTGAATAAATTACATTCTAATAAATGATTTCAATAATTTGCAAATTTAAAAGTAATCAAGAATTCTTTAAATTCGACCAAAATGTTTATATTAAGAAATAGCTCTATATTTATTAGTGAAACTGATTAAGTACATAGTTAGTACTACAAGATATTTTGTTTAATTTAAGTGCACATAAACATTAATCCTATACATTTGAAAGTTCTAAATTTATTAAAGTAATCACGAGAAATTATCTTCATCTATAGATTTCCCATAAACCGTGGTTTAGTGCTTCATTATGACGCGGATGCATCATACTTTTATGGGCTCCATAAAAAGTATGATGTATTGGAGATCGAATTGCGTGCGCTGTAAAGATGAATCTCGTTATTTCAATGTGTAATTAGTTCGGAAATTATTAGTGGATTCATTATTTGGTCGTAAACAATTATATATAAATCTAATATCTGTCATTTTATGAACGGCAGAAGTAATTAGAGGTATTTTGGTCCGCTGGATGGATAAGTGCTGAGCCAAAATGTGTTGGACACTTTTTCTTTTTTGTACCTCCACTTCATAATTCGTGGTAAAAATGATTTTCGTCGTGGTTTCTTTCACGAAAGAGACGCTCATTTTCAAAGTTGCCTTCTTGGTAACATTTTTATTCTTTATGAACTGCGAAATTATCCGTAAGCGTCGTGAATATTTCATAGTCGTGTATACCGAAAGATCCGCCAGAAGCGAGATCCCTGTGGTACGATTCTGTACTCCAATATACTTACAGCTGAGTGAAACAATTATAGTCGAGGAAACCGTCTAGCCACAAATAATAGTAATAATAATAAAGTGCTATTGCATAAGCACGAACGTTCCATTTAAGTTTGAATTCCCATAAAGCGCTTTTGCATTCTGATATTTTCAAACGTCCGCCACAATGTTAAGGCTTATTTGTTGTCAAATATTTATTTCTGACTGCCATTCATTAAGTACTTCACGATAAATATCTTCGCGAATATTATCGGATTTAAAATATGCTTTAGTCGCGACTAAAGATGTAGTTTACTTTCAGTTTGAATGCAAATAAAATTGAGTGCCGACGGCATTCATTAATTTTCATATTTACAAGAAGTGTATTTCGCGTTTTTTATATCATTCTTAAAGTACTAACAAAATTAATTCAATTTTATGTAGAAATATATTTCCACTTTTTATGCTATTTTTTTCAAAATAAACGAAATAAATTTAAGAAGATGAAAGTCCTTTTTTTATTTGTTTTAAGAATGTTTATTGGATTATACTTTTTTTGTTCTATATTTATTTACTCTGCATGAATCAGTATAATATTTATTTTTTATATTGTAACAGTGGTTTGAGCAAAAACCACGGTTTTTTTGACCATTCAAATGGTTTTGTTAGCCATTTTTTATCCAATTATACACCTTTCTACACAAGCATTATTGCTTTGAAATAACGAATATTTTCACTAAATTCTTTGTTTAAGTGTACTAAACAAAAATTTAAAAAAATACTCCACTCTCGTTTCATTTAATGTACATTTTCATTTCGATGATTTTATAATTTATATACACAAAATATTAGAATTATTTAGCAAAAATATTCAGCGTAACAATTTTTTATGATTTTTTTATGTAGAACTATTTTTCTTTTTATTGCATTCCGTATTAATAATACCTAAAAAATATTGCCACGTGTTAAAGTTTATATTTAGAAATAAACAAAATATAATTAATTTGAAGATCATCAGAACTAAAATATAAAAATTTAACATTAACATATTTGTCATTTTTTAAATAAATTTTATAAATAATATATATTATTTTTTTATTATTTATAGTATGTTATATTTATTTAATTACAAAAAGTCCTAAGTTTGGCAAAACTAACCAACTTTCAAATAAAACTAATTGAAACAAACTATAACAATTATAATTAACAAATATAATTAAATTTAAAAAACAATTAAATATAGTAAACTCTTTAATTTAAATTCTAATATAAAAATTGGATGCCAAGTTTTGATTACATTTAGACTTAAGCTGGATGAAATTCTGACCATCATAAGCTAACATCATTGGACTAAGCTAAATATCAGAACTCTGGAGCAGACACATTCATTTTGCATAGTTTGGTTCATTTCTCAACAGGAGTATCTATTTGGTAAAAGCAAGACAGTTTTAATCCATTCATTCCGCTTAAAGCACTCTGCGATATGATATTGCTTATAGTGCGTTACATAGAAGTAATAATAATGCGTTGTAAACTCAAGTTGAGCTACTTTATATACGACATTGAAAGTGGCAGGCGTCCTTTGAATCCGCAAAATTCAGGGAGACGAAGCGCGAAATTACAGTACGTGTATTACACCGTTTTCTTGTCACAGTCATATTAATAATGTATATATGTGACGCCGTGTTTGGCCTGACGTTTTCAAAATACATGACACTCTACGAAGACAATCATTTTGTCCCAAGACGATACATTACGAACGAGCAACGATAATATGTCAACAAATTGCCAGAACCTTGAATGCGCAAGCATCGATTAGCCGTGCGCATTCGTGCGTACACAAATCATCATTATTAAATGGCTAAAATTAAATTTCATTTTACCCTCGAAAATTTTCATACGGTTTATTAATAACGCGCTCTTTTGATATTAACACTTGAGGTTAGGGGGATGATAATATTGGAAGACTGTAAAAGATAACAGACGATGATGGATGAAATTATTGCAAAATTGAGGAAGCAAAATTATATAATTAATACTATCAGTTGGAAAATGTAAAGGTAATGTTTCTAGAGGGATTTATGCTCGCGAAGAAACGAATGGTGTGACATTATGTCGTCATATCAATTTCAGAAAACAAATCCGGCGGTTTTGCGGTTTGAGCTTAAGTTAAAATATGGGAAGCGATGCGTGTCTAATTCCTTTCTCAACTAAGATATTAAATCCTCGGTATTAAATTGAATAATAGATTTAATTTAAATTTATGAATATAAAATAATGATATTCAAACACCAAATGCAGAAAAATAATTCGCATCGTTCGTTCGAGAAATATGGAGTGAGTTTATGTTGAATGTTTACTTTTAATAATAAAATTCATTTAAATCGAGATTCAATATTTTATGTAAAGATAATTTATACATTTACAGAGATCGATTTTTAGCGTGGATTCAGATATAAAGTTAGAATAATAGGATAACATTCATTTATACATTCAGGATGTTAATATTAACTTTAACTTTTACACACAAATTCAACATAAATATTCGAGAAATTAGTTTAGTTTAAATCGGATTTTAAATCAGTTTCAAGAAGCAGGAAAAATGTACACGCGAAAAACATGTTTTTCGGTTGTACAAATGTATTTCAAATATAACAAAATCTGATATGTTAAAATTTATCAAGATTTCATTTCAAATTCGCAAAATAAAGAAAACGTTAGTAAAATAAAATTAATATGAACATTCACATTTCTGGCCAACTTGTAATTAGTTTAATGTTTAATATTGTTATTTTCAATGAACTTAACTATAAATGCTTGTTTTTATTATTAAGAACACACAGGAAGTTTGTTTTTTAAATATTTGACTTGAATTATTAGATAAATATTTGATACTTAATAAATATTTATCAATTACTCAGACGTACTACTACACCGTAGCGAAATATGTAAACCTGTAAAAGTATCAAAAAGACTCGAGAAATTTTTCTCAGCATAAAGAAGCACGAGAATCATCTATGCATAAAGAACAGCGTGAAGGTATTCTACCACACCTTGGACTGAAATGAAAAAGACTACAACTGTTGAGACTGCATCTTTCGATAGCGACAAGTAAAGTGTGAAACTGTCTTTTTATATTCACAGTACAAAAAAAATATAATTTATACTTATCATTTAAGTGCTCTTCTTTTTAAATTCAACAGCTTTTTTTTCTCTAAAAAGAGTCACTTTTTCAAAAAGTAAATACATTTTGCAAATATGTCGTAATGCTTTAATTGCATAAATCATACAAATTATTTTTTAAGTTAAGATTTTATTGATGTAACTGAGTTTAGATTTATGAATTTAGATGAATTAAAATGGCTTATATTTTATAAATGTTTATTATTCCAATATAATTTTTGTATTATCTATTTATGATAATTTGATCGTAAAAGTAATAATCCACGTTCAGCAATTGAATAAATATAGGTAAAAATTTGAGCAACCGAATAATGGTAAGTTTTTGAGCATGTGCTTTTTCATTGCAACGTGCATCAGTCGAAATAGTTGATTAATATGCAATGCAAAACTCTGCGAAAAATTTGTTCGGAATTAAAATATGAACAACACATTGGATGATTGAAACGAACGGTCGCTGGGTAATCAAGAGTCGAGTATGCAATATGAATTTGGGCTGCAGTCGAATTTATTTAAATTGTCATCATCCAATTACGGGGCGAACAAAGGATACCATCAATTCCGCCAAACCGCATTGAATTCGCTCCGATAATCTTTAATTATGTTTGTAAGTACTCGAGAGGCGTTCGAACGGCAGCGAAAAAAAAAAACGCGTCAAAGTAACTGAAAGTATCGGGATGAAGCATCGCTTATGAAAAGATCCGAAGACGGAATAAAAGTTCCAATCGAGTAAATGAACTTCGTCGAGCTGAGACGTGCAATTTCGACCCTTTATTATCCCACTGATGCAACTCGACTCGAGTTGAAAGTGAATTTTTGTTTCTTTATTTTTGCTCAGACGGAATGGGAAAACTCGACAAGAAGTCAGATAAGTGAATCCTGCGACACCTAGATGGTAAAGAAAAACACGCCGTAGTTTGCGAGCGCTTGAGTGTTTTTTGCGTGACCGCATGCAACATCGCATGTCACGCGCCGCTTACTTTCCAGCATTTGTTGCATGCGCGATACGTCATTACATCCAATTTTATCCATTTCGTCGTGTAATTGTTCTTGAAACTTAACGATACAATGCATTTGCGAAATAAGTTACGTGATACTCCATCTTTTTATATGACGCTTGTGAGAAAAAAGATACAATCGCGAATATATATTTTTTTAGTTCTGTACAATATTGCAATTATACAGCTTTATCGATAATAATAAGCTTAGTAATCACTTTTTGGTTAAACGGATGATAAATGAAGGCGAAAGGAAGAACAATGTTTATGAATTTTGCGGTGAAAGATAAAGTGCAAAAAGAAAGCATTTTTCGAGTATCCGAAACATTTTTGAAAAATATGTTGTTATGTTAAAAAAATTAATATAAATATTAGGTTATGGAATGTAGAAAAATTAGGTATTAGGTAGGGTAATTGAGAATTTATTTAAAATTAAAATATTTAAAAGAGGGAAGATGGAAGAAAAAATGGAAGAGAGAAAAAGAGAGGAAAACAAACCATAAATAAATGGAGTTGAAAGAGATAGAAAAACATATAAAAACACATAAAAAAACAAAACAGAAAAACAAAAAAAAAAATACAAACACACAAAAAAGCAAAAAAAAAAAAGTAATTACATTTCAAATTATATGATGAATTTAATGTTTTTACTAAATTAAAGATTAAAATGTAATTTTACAAATCATGACTTATTACTTTATATAAAATATAATTTTATATATTATATTATTCTTTTACTTCAAAACATAGTATATTTTAACTGATTTTGTTTAAAATTTAAACAATTTTTAGCTTCATTGTGATTTTAATTAGTTTTGATGTAATATTTATGATACGATCATTGAAAATGATTCATATTATGAATAAAATGGTGTTCAATTTATATGAGAAAAGCTCATTTCTAGAACAATCAGATTCTTATTTTCTTTTGCATTTTTAGCTACAATCCATTTATTTTAAGAGGATTCAAGCTTTCTTAGTCGGGCTATTAGAGAAAAGCATTGTGTATATATAAAAAGACAATGGTAGTTTCATTATAAATGTACTCGCAAAGATAAGGTTTTTTTCAAACAAATTTCAAACGAATTATTCTTGCATGTGCATCGTATTTACCTTATGTCTTTCCGAAAATGATTATTCTAAGAACATAACGTCAGTATCGATTTTATATTGTAAATAAAACATGAGATATATTAGGTACACAAGATATACATTTTTATGCGGAAATACTTGCATTTATGAAGTATATAAAAAAGTATTTTTCTCAGTATAATTATTAAAAGACCTCAATATGATGTCTAACTCGAAGATATGATTTCCAATTTCTACGAAATTTATTTCTAAAGTAATAAATATGTTTAAATGATTTTGTATATGCTATTAATTTTATAACACAAAACTATAATATACGAGATTTTATCATTGGATTACATCTGCAAAACGGTTCATAATTATACTACAAGCTATTCAATTATTTATATTATAACTTAATACTATGTTAGCAAAGTGAAAAATAAAAAATAAAAAAATTAAATTAATATAATGTCATAATTGAAGAAAATTGCTGGATATAATAAGTGTTTATCAGCAATCCTCTTTTTGTTAATGAATACTAAGAAAAAAAAGGTAACTACTAATTTCACGCTAAACCGCGGTTAATAAAAATTAATTAATTGATGTGAACTTCTTTATGCAATTGTCTTATCTGGATTGAAAAACTTTCTACGTAAATATAATAAAATGTATAGTTCTGATATAAAATTAACTTTAAATTATTTCAATTATGAATTAGCATAATTCTAAATTTAATTTGAAAAAATATTAAAGATGTTTATTCAATTTAAACATATTTATTTTCATCAATATATATGCATTTATGAAATCTTGTATAACAAAACTGTGCATTATTAATATTTGATCCCTGCAGAGAGATTTCGTTTTCGATGAAATTCACATTTGCTGGTGTTTTTCTGTGATAAATGTATGCGTATATCAAAAATGTAAGCCATTATACGTACATATGAAGGTGTCAATGTTATTATTACGCATGAAATAAAATTTTAATCAATTTGTGAACTCAAAGTTGACCATTTCACTTTGCATATTAAAAAGTTACATTATTTTTATTTCACGACAATTTTTGCTTGATAATGAAATACTGTACATGTCACTCGATATATAATTTGTCATTTTATTTCACTTTTAACAGACTGCAAAAGCCAGCGTAACTCTTTGAAAGGTTTTTATGCAAAATTAGAGCAAAACTTGATTCCTCAATCCTGGACTGTAAACTATGTTGGAATTTCAACTTGTTTCGTGATCACGAATGTACGTGGCATCCGGTTATGATGCAGAATCTCTAGCTATCGGCGATTTTAACACCATTAGGTATTTTCACATGACTTGAACAATCTGGATAGACCGATAAATTTTGTAGTCAGAATTTCAGCTAATTGATGATACATCATGTTTTCGACTCTATAATTTTAATTGAATAATAATAATAATAATTTGCAATTTCGTAGAACCAATTATTTAGTAGTCAATCTAAGGATTAACAGCGTTTAAATAGTTAGTTTCAGTGGATGAAATTTGAACTTAATTTAATTAGATGGAAAAGTTAATTCACTGTATTTAACGATCAGATACAAATAATAAAAATGTTATTTATTTAATACTTGAAATGAAAATTACATTTAATCTTAAATGTAATTTTCAAATGTTAAAAACTAATTCATTCACGTTTCAATATGTTTGAAACTAAAATGTTTTCTGCAAACTTGGTAAATTTACTTTCTATCAATTATATCGGCACTTTTAAAATTAGTATCAAACTGAGTACGTTAAGCAAGCGAAATTACATTGAGAATAAGTGTGATGTCGGTGGTTTTCTTATGGCAAGGGGATGGTGAGTCAGCTGCAGAAGAGGTGAACAACGAAGCGCAACTTTGCCCGACGTTGATGTATGAAGGGTAGTCAACTATAAAGCATTGAATTATAAGAACTATTGGGATTAAATCTTGAACACTCAATTTCTTAAAAATGAATGCTATATCTTGGTATCATCAATTACTGGTCCACTGTTTAGATATCTAGGTCACTTTTTATATATACTTTTATTTCCAATTATTCTGTCACAATTTGATTGAGTTGCGTGAAAAGTAATTAACGGAAAATAATATAATGGATATAAAATAATTCAAACTACAGTTTGGAGCATATTTGGTTAAAACAATATATATTGCTTGAAGGATTCCAAAAAGATATTGATTATTATAAGGATTGTAGTGCTAATCGTTTACTCGGCAACTGAACACTGCAAAGCACATACTAATCACTGTCAATTTAGGGGAATTCATTTGATTTGAATTAAACACTAACTCTCGTAAAGCGTCATATGTCGGAAACATACACGTCACGTCTTGGGATGACTTGTCACACAGAGTTATCTCGAGATTCTCGTAACAACCTGAAATCACTTCTGGTATCAAGGCATGTCTCGCGCACAGATTGCCTCATTAAATTTTCCAACCGACGCTTAAGGTTGTTGAAAAAACCTACATCTTTTCTACTTTTTTCCTCTCTTTTCGTATGACCTTTTGTTAACCTTTAGACATGTGTAAGTGTTTATGCTGCATACAAAAATAATGTTCAAACTTGAAACTGATTTAAACTGATTTATAACTGTTAAACATTTGAATTATACATTTATTTTGTTATTGTAAATTGTGTAAGAACATTGAAAGATGCAAATTGCAATGCATTATTCAAAGATGTTCATTTTAGTACATAAAACATAAGTTTTTAAGATAAATGATAACATGATTATACATTCAAATGATTGAAATATAATTTTAAATTTACATCGTAAGATTATATTAAAGCAGACGAGTTAATTCCAGTAACTAATATGATTTTATCGAACTATAAACAGTGCCACCTGTGGACATAGGACTGTAATGGATACTCCTGTGCTGAGCTTCGTTGAGCCCTGTACCTGGAACATTGGCTAGATGCATGCATAATGATGAATCATGAATCGAGGTCTAATGAACAACAAATGTTGTTGACAGTCGCCCGCTCACTAAAGCCTATTTATGTTTTCGTTAAATAACTATGCAAATTCGACGAGAGGATACAGTCATTTTCGGATCATACTCTATATAGATAGAGAAAAAAAAGTAACTTCTGATTTGAAGCTGAATAAGCGAAATGGACGGAAATAAATCACGTCTATGAATATCCTGATTACTTGCAAGACAAATTTCTAATTGAGAAAAGTTATCGCTTCAATCGAAAGAAAAGTTTAATCCATCACATACATCTTTGCTGCTTCTTCGGCTCTTCGTAATTTGAAAAAGCCGACGCCTCTATAACTGTATATACATGTATATATATACATCACAATTACTATACGGAACTTTGAAGACAACAGACTCGACAGAGTGTATATATTCATTCGTCTTGGAACTTTGCTCCTGGAACACTTCCAAAATTAACAGAAATAATCGTCGAGTTTTATTGGATTTTTCGTACGAACTTTGCTTCGGATTGAATTTTACGGTTAATATATTATTTCCCTCGGGACGAAAATTAAAAGGAACACCTCTCTGATGTAACCGCATGTCATTTTTGTGTCAACTATATAACTACACAAGCAAACGTAACATCGTTTATAATAGTAAGCTTTCATCTAACACAAAGACTCTTGAAACTTTCTCGTTAATTAATAAAGGAGCTAATTATGGTCGTAGATTGTTTTTCCCGCGTAAAACTGACCACGCAAAGAGCATAGCAAAAATAAAAAAGCACTCCGTCGTTTTGGCCTTATTTGTTCGTAGCGAAATAATTTCGCGCTTCGCGAAATTAATTTCGCGCAGCTCCATAGGATCACACGTTGGACGGGATTTGGAAGCACTTTTTTTGTTTAAACCAGCTTTCGTATACGGCGAGTATTATCCGACCGTTTCTACAGTCGCTTTTTCATCCAAGACTTTCTTCTTATTTTCTGCTCACTTCCTCTTTCTAGTGTCGACCTGCGACCGGAAGTTAGGTTGCCTTTGAAATGAAATCCGCCCAGACGACTAACACTTTTGTCCGTACTCCCAGACGTGGGAAAGTAATTAAAAATGTGATCATTTGTCGCGGGCGAAATCAGCTTAAGCGGCAAACAAATTTCACTTCAAACACAGAGAAATTTCATTTACTCGAAAAATACTGAAAGAAGCGTTTTTCGTGTAAGTGAAAAGCACCGAGGGTTGAGAATGGCGTGTTATTATATGGAAAGGAGAGGGTGTGGCGCGATGATGTCTGCGGTTTAAAGTCGATCGATCGCATAAAATAAAATATTGACATCATTTAAGCAGTTTACAAGTTGCATTGCGGCTGAACTTACCTTATGAAAGTCACGTAAAGTCATACACGACTGAATGGCGAAGGTCACGTTTCATAGTTTTGGAGTACCAAGTAAATCGAATGGTCCGTTATCCGTTGCTTCTGTGTTTCCTACTAAATCACAGATTGCCAAGTATTCGTGTCGCATTTTGTTTTGGTGTTCATCATCGATGCTTCTGTAACATAACGCAAACGTATTAAGCATTAATGATGATCAAAGTTATTCGCGTAGTAGATAATCTGTTGAACTTCAATATTACGTAGTTTATTGGCGCATATGTCAGAGTGTAATTTGATATTCGTGTTTCGGATCATTATTATGCAAATCAAAATAAACACTAGAAAATACTATAACGAAAGTTAACGGACATTTTTGTTTGGTATTTTAAAATTAAGTTTTTTTTAAATAATCGACTTATATACGTAACATATAGATTAAGAAATTAGGGTGATTCTTCAGCCGAATTTGCTGCTTCTCTTTTTCACTAATAGCGACACTATTAGCTCTATCCTTGTTACTCTTATATATTTGAAGAATCACCTTAAGAGATTAAGATTATTTTTTTGGTTTATGTATTATTATTTTTTAAATTCCGGGTTTTATTTATATTTTCGCACAAAATGCTGGTATTTACGATAAACCCAACGTATCTTAGAAAGTATGTTCCGTACTTTGTAAAAATAGATTGGCTTTATGAGCTTTTGTACGATGATATATATTTTTAGCAAGTAATCATGCTAAGTTATGAATTCGAAAAAAAGAAATTTAAATAAGTCGTAATGTAATAATAGATATAAACTTTGCGTTAGTTATTAATTAAATGATGCAAAAGTAATATTATAAAAGAAAAAAGGATTTTGTCATTTTTTTATTATATTTTTTATTATTTTCTCTAATAAATGTTTATATCTGCATTTTGGTCAGTCAATATAGTTCCGCTTTTATTATGGCTTATATCTTTGCGAATGGAATAATAAACTCAAAATAAAGATGCATTAATCGGCAAGTAAACTTTGCTTCGAAATAACCGGAGCAGTTATGTTTCATTATAAATTCAAAAGATAATGAAAAGGATCTTAAAACGTAATTATGAGTAATCAATTTATAGTAAAAATATCTTCATTTACATAAATGTTCATAATATGATTTTTGTCTTTTACGATATTATTTGATACTTATTGCAGTCATATAATCGCCAATTATGTTTTATTATATATAATTCTATACACAAATCTTAAATGTGAATAAACAAAAAATGTTTTTAAAAACAAGTTTAAAGTGAAAAACATTTGAAGTAATGTATTCTCACTTAGACGACAAATTTGGAGAATGCTGCATCTCTTATCCGCAAAATGTAAAATCTATTGCCTTAGGATCTTCGTCGGGACATCGCTATGACATTAATTATTATTAACATCCCGTGCTTCTTCGTGGAGTTTCATTTGTCTGGCGCAAATCACAGATGAATACTTGAGGATAGCTGGAATCGCATTCAAAGTATTGTCAAACTTCCTTCTAGTGTCTCATAACTCCAACAGAACTTTAATAACGAAAATTCTCATTTAATTATAACGTTTCACGGTCGAATTCAAACGCACTCTTATTTTTCCGTGACGCGATTGCCAACATTTCAAACTACATTTCATAAACTACATTTCATTTGTAACATTACATCTTCTGTGTCGATTAAATTGAACGAGCCGACATAATTACAGTAATCGCAAAAAAACGCCTTTAAAGCGACGAAAAAGAACAAAAAATGAAATAAAACTGTCGCAAAGGAAAGGGAAACATGGATTGCGCAAAAGCGACGCGTCGTCATGTGTGTATTAAACGCACGTTTATTATTATACGCGAAATATGAGAATGCTTATGAAAAGCGAAAGGTGCATTAAGATAATTATCTTCGTGACGCCGTCTTTTCAGTCGCGACACGTCAACTCGCGTGAAACCAACTGAAATCAAGATTGTCGTTATCAGCATTTCTCAAAGGTCGTTTTCGACAGAAACATCTTCGAAGGTCATCTCAACTGTACTACAGATAAACTTGACTTTTTTGACGTTTCATATATCCTAAAGGGAGATGAAAAGTCATAATTGAAGTTACTAAAAAAACATCAAAGACTATAATATATATGTAAATTTTTTTATCTTACTTGTGGCATTAAAAATGTAATTTTAGATTAGTTAATCTTCAATTATTTTAATATTTAAGATAACCGAAACAAATATTACTTATAATTATTTTTTTAATATTAAAAAATTCATTAAAAAGTGATTAATATAAGTGAATAGTTCTACAATGTAGGTCTAAAATAGTTGCAATGAACTTTTGTTTATTATATTAATAAATTTGTTATTACACCATGATTTTATAATAAAAAAAATAATTGAAATTTTTATTCAATAAATAGAATGTGTATATCATAAGCATTATAAGATTAAGTTATTGAAACAATTAGTTAAAGTTATAATAATTGTGGCTCTGCAACGAGAAACTCTTGTGAGGATAATTTTTTCGAAACAAGTTGTAACTGCAAGTGTAATACAGCATCTATTTGAGCGATTAAAATTTGCATATATTATGAGTGATAATAGGGGAAAAAAGACGGAAGCGCCAACTGCTCGGCATTGTTACAAGCTTTAGAGTAATAACATTAATATTTTATGTACGCTTTTTATTATAGCTTTTAAGTAACCGCGAAGTAAAATAAGGTGTACTTTCATCAAGCTTCTAGCATATGAACACATTCATCATACCCTCAAAGGAAGTAACGCTGAAAGAGTCGCCGCATGAAATGCGGAAAAAATCATCTTTCACTATATCTGACGAAGCTTCGTTAAAGCTTCGTTAGTAGCCATTCGGGGTTATTTTTAAATTGTAACTAGAGACTCAATTTTCGTGCTCATATTAATGGATACATAAAGCTATGTATCGCATCCCATGTACATATAGTATATGCAATAATGGAGAATAATATAGAACTTCAAGGTAAAACAAAAGCTGCAAGTTTTTCAGTTTGAGAGATATACATGTCTTTAGTTTTTGATGCATTGTATATGTAATTATTCGCTATTTGAGCTTTTTTTGTAGTACAAGCTGAATACAATTTTCCATGCGCATTTGCATAACTCCATTCGGTCGCAACATCAAAATGCTTCTGGCAAAATTTTATGAAACATAAAATCAATTTAGAATTGTATAATACACAAATATAAAGTACAATTTTGACGAACTTTGTTTACGTCGTTTATACATTTCTTAAACAGTTTCTTATATTGTTTATTTCATTTTATTTCTTTTTATTCAAACAAAGCATACGTCAGCAAAAGCATATATGCGTCTACTCATAAAGACAAAAAATTATATTGGATATACGCAAAAGCAAGTCTGCGATATAATTGCTACTTTGAATTAATTTATTTTGTTCCGACAAATAATATTATTTTGGTTCTGTTGGAATTACATATGAATATGGAGTTTATGGAATTTATACGAAAATCAGTTCTCCATTTTACGCGAATGATATGGGAAAGCCATTTCTGCGAGGGATATCACTGTATTTTGGTATTGCGATGGGATTACGGTTAAGAGGATATTCTATCTTTTCACGAAAAAATGAAGATTATTCTATATTCGTTGATGCCTAATATATGCATTTTTCCGCATCTGGATTTATATTCAAATTAAAAGCAGTAAGTAAATTATACGCTGTGTATTATCTAGAATAATTAATTTGAATGAAAAGCCTACTTCTACTACTAACGTGTGTATTTCATTTCCATCGGACTTTCTGCAAAATGAAAAAAAAAACTTTGCTTTTTTGTCGCGCGATTCCAACTGTTGTGTGTTTTACAATTTATTTATTTGAAACAATTCAATAACCGGCGTTTCTGCAAACTTTTTCCCGCCGGTAGTAGTGTGTGCGTAACATTTTTACGCCACGAACGTATGAATGAATGCCGAAATTGCATGAATATTTATTGAATTACGCGAGTAACTCAATGCTGGTTAGAACAAAAAAAAATGTGTTGGAGTAATTACTTATTCGCTTCAATATGTACAAGACAATGTGCAATATTTGTATAATAACAACGAATTACTGAATATTGTTCTGTGACATAAACTTCTGTTACGCACAAAAAATCATACTTTCATTTTGTGCTTTAATTAGTTTCACTTCATATTCAAAAAGCTTCGACAAATCAGTTATATTTTTTAGTTAAATATTACTTGATTTTAAAAATTAAATCGCGTTTTGACTTTTTTTAAATTTTTCATTGCTAAAATTTGCTTTTAATATTTGTATTAGTTATGTTTATCTTTTTTCGATTTAACAATATTCATACAATGTATAGTTTTATTTAAATCTTTTTATATTATCTTTAAATTTTAGTTTATCCAAACGAAATTTGACCACCCAACAAATTCATATCAAACAAATCTCTATTTAATGTGCGTAATATAAATTTTATTGTACGAATTATTTTAAGATTTTGTCATGTTCTATTCTAATTTAAGTGCTTTTGTCAACAATGAACGAGTGAATTGGAAATGCTAACAAGTGATTGTAGTTGGTTGCATCAATATTGGTTCGTTTATACGATTAGCCTAATGACATGCAGAAATAATAACAATGACGTTTTGCTAGACCACATGCTAAACAACGAGTTTTCAGTTCTGTTTGTATGGCAGAGTAGGGTTACACGCACATTTTGTCCGTCGTATCAGCATTTACAGCCAACGTATTCAAGTTGATTCGTATACCCAAGAGAACAGTGTCGAAATGATAAACGTCACACGCGAACGTTCAAACTACCCTGGTGGTCTACCCTGAAACCTTATCACTTCCAGGTTCAACTTATTCAAGTCCGTCGTGACAGGGCGTGGCGATTGCACAATGCTTTTGTGTGTAGAATTACATGCTCAAAAATAATACAATGCGAATAGAATCTAACTTTTTTTCAAATTGAAATGTTGTTTTTTCATTTTTTTTGCTGTCATGTTTCAAATTGACAAAAGATTTTATAATTGTAACTGAAAAGTATTTATACAATCTTATTGATCTACAGAAATTGAATTATTATTAAGTTAGTAACAAGCTATTAAATTAGATTTCCGTTTATTGACTCGAAATGCTTATAAAATATTTAGTTTCCACATTCAAATTTGATGCATTTTAAATTACAACAACTTCACAGTAAATCAATTGTAATGAAATATAAATGAAGGATATATTTGGAAAGTAAACTTTTCTTTTAATATCCATTGCTTGATTTACTTCCCTTTATTCCATCACCTCACACAAAACCACTGGCATGTTTGTGTGTGTGTGTGTTTTTTTCGAAAAAATGCATAAAGCTTGAAGGCGCATTCCAACTTCGGAACTCTCCAGTTTGTAAAAAATTCGTTAATCCAGTAAACGCAAGCTTAAAAATTCGATTCTCCCTTGTGTGAATTGAAAAACTTTGTGAGAGTATACATCATAGTTATTCAATAATAAATACTCTATAATAGGTTTTTAATAGAATATTAAATACATGCATTTTTTATGAAAATAAATACATTGCAAAATATTTTCCTAGAAAAAAAAATATATTTTTTATTTTTCTGATGAAACTCGATAAATTCACTGGAAATCTATTATGCATTTGTTATAAAACAATATAAAATAATGAATATGTGCATTGATTTATGTAATTCTAGTTTAAGTAACAGTTTCCTTCCTTAGTAAACCGAACTTTAGCTTGAAAATATTTAAATTATCTTTCCACTTGAATGATGTGAATCTGACTTTTGTCAAATCAAGCGTTATAAGAGTTCGATTGAAAAAGTCAATTTTATAAGGCGCGCGCTGCAAATTTACCACTAAGAATACGAATGTGTTTTACAATTGTTAAACTTTTTAATGTATGTTTCAAAAGTTAAAAACTATTTGAATGCAAATTTGCTGCAGGATAATGCATTGCAAGTTAAAATGTATTCCTATCACGATACTACCTTGTTTCGATGTTGTGGATGTAAACTTAAAATAGTTTCTACTTTTAAATAAGTTGCGGTAGACGATTTTACAGTCAGAGAAATGACGACTAGCAGTATCTTTTATAACAAAAATAAAAATAGAGATATATATTTATAATTGAAAAAAACTGGTTTTGACTAAATATTGATGTTTGTCGGATGTATTTGTCATTTTTGAACGTGACAGTCATTTAAGAGAATTTTTTCATCGAATACAATTCTCGCGTCACGTTTAGAACGTTTGCTAGTAGAAGAAATTGCACGTTCAGATTTGCTGTTTGTGAATTGACATTTTTTAATCATTCACTCTTAAAACACTCCTTTTGGCTGAAAACAAAAATTCTTGCACGAAAACGATTTTCATTTTTGACTAAATAATAAGACGGATTTTGTTTTAACCCAAGAAAAAACGTTTTACGTCAAGACAAAATAGAGACATTTCTTGGTTCAAGACAATGATTTTTAAGAGTGTTTGAATAAATTGGGCATTTAAAAAGAATGTCCAATTTCTTTATCTTTAAATCGAGCACTTTCATTAAGTGCTCGATTTAAACTTCAGTTTTATGTTCACTGATATTGAATTACTTATGTTTTTGCTCAAATACTTCTTACTCAAAGTATTTTTAAAATATTTTTTTACTCCAATTTTTAATTACACTTTGTCTCAGAGTCGAACGTGGAAAAAATCCATTTTCTTATTTTCACATGAATTTAATGAAATTTAAAAATCAAAATATAAAACTTACAAATCGTTAAGATAAAATTATAGTCAACTTAAAAATCATTTTGTTTACAAAGATAATATATGATATTAATAAAAAATATAATTGAAAAGTTATATATTTAAAATATGTTCCTGAATATATTTATAAAATGCATGCAAAGATATATTAACATATCAAAAATATATTTGATATATAATTTCAAATATATTTAACCGGCAAAAAAATATATATTTTGGCATACATTTTTTTGTATATTTTGCTGAACGCGTTCTGAAAGCTTATAACAAATTAAGTGAAATGTGCAGATTTTAACAGTTTAACTGGCCATGAAATCGTTGATTTCGAACAGAAACGTATACACTAATTAATCGTAATAACTTCAAAAGTATAAACATTTTCATGGGAATATCTATCAGCACATACAATGTAGAAAATACAGCATAATTAACTTTTCAATGAACCTTTGAAGTTGTATAACTTTGTTTTGTAAATTATTAAAACTTTGCATGGTATAATTAAATTAAAAAAAGTTTCATTTTAATATCAAATATTTAAATATTGGAGGTCTACTCTCACGGACTAAAATATATTGTAGCAATTAATACATTATATATTTTTTTTATTTTATATATAATTTTTATATAAAACTAAAAATATATATTTTATGTAGATCGTAATATATAAGAAATATACAAATTATACAGGGTGTAACAAAAATATAGTGCACCAAAGAAGATTTCGATACTTTCGATACAAAAGTTATACACAAAAGAATTATCAAAAAAAATATTTTCAGCTTTGTTTAATAATAATTAAAGAA
>JABFPJ010002199.1:0-20824 GCA_022817425.1 Gryon sp. ZL-2020
ATGAATAATATAATAAAAGAACATTATTTTAATAATAAATAATTTGTCACTCTTTCAATAAGTTAAAATTCACTTTTTCTAAATAAGTTATTTCTGACTTTTTCAATGAGTGAATAGTCACTTTTTCGGTGAACAAGAACTATAACTTTTCAAAAAAGTGAATATGCACCCAAAAAAAGTGAATGTTCACTTTTTCAAATTTAGAGAGTATGTAATTTATACATAAATTGTGGCAATATGGCATATATTTAGAATATAAAATTATATTTTATATTTTCGTTCATTAGGGTATTTACTCTCTACATTCAAATAAGTGAATATTCACTTACAATAAGTGCAAAGTCGTCCACTTACGCCAAAAAGTGAAAATTTTCACTTATTTTGAGTGAAAAATACAATTAAATTTTCACTTTTTGGCGTAAGTGGACGACGTTTGACTTATTCAGATTTAGAGAGTAGTAATAGTATTACAAAGGCCTTTATTAATATTTTATACGGGCTATAAATAAGTATGTAATTATGCTTCTCCAAACATCCGCCAATAACGGCACTTGTTTAGACTTAACAAGGCCCAAAGAACAATGTACAACAATTATATAAACTAATTTCGACATTAATTCGAACATATATTATAATTTTAATCATTCTTTTAAGTAAATAGATTTTAATAAAATAAAGAATAAAATAATGAAAAAATGTATTGGTCAAAATGAAGTGGAAATAAGATGTACCAGGTTTACTTAGTTACGAATAATCACTAAGAAGTACCCGTTTTTAGCAAGCCTATGCTGGGCCCAGAAGGAGATAGTATTTCTATGTAAAACAATGAATTTCTTATCAAGAGACACGGTAGTGTCTGGCCAAGTACAAAAAAACGATCGTTTTGGTGCGGTTACAACTATAACAAATGATTGAAATTTATTAAACTAAATGTTATAAGTAATAAAAAACTATGTCATATGTCATTGTCATTATTAATATGTCAATTATAATTTTTCTTAGATTGAACATTTCAAATGTTTTCTAATTTACACTTTATTTATTTTTATGAATTAAGTAATTAACTAAGTAAACAAAAATTATTATTTACATAAATACTTGAGGATACAAAAAGTATAAATATAAAACAAATATAATATAAGTATCTCTTAATTAATAGTGTACAAATATTATCATTTTATAATATTATCATTATTTATAAGATAATTACATTTTTCATAATTGTATAATAATAATTAGAACAATAATAATATGAAGTATCTTGCCAGATAAGACTGGGCACAGTACTTTTCATATGAAGTGAAGAAACTCTAAAGATTATGAAAAGTACTTTTTTTAATGAAAGAAAAAATGTCAAGAAATACTAATAAAACAATAGTTATAAAATTTTAATTACATTTAGATTCATAATAATAGAATGTATAATTTTAATTATATGTCCGCATATATGCAAAAAATAATTCTTGCGTATTAGATAGAAGATATACTTAATATTGTAATATGCAAGCTTCTCCTGAGGTTTGGTATATGCTTTTTAATAACATTCCTATTTGACATGAACACATTTCGTTATTTAACGGTACTTTTTATTTAGCGACAGATACCTTTTAGTAGACCCAAACGTGCAGTTTTGTAGAACGTAACGATTTTGAGAATTGCTCTTCTATGCTAATACCGATAAGGTTCAAAAAAGAGACAGCGTAACATGATCGTCATGGGATTTCCTCGTATATCGATAATCGCTCACATCATGAGTGACAATTAAAAATTCATTACGAATACGATATAAAGATGCTGTATAATTAAGATAACATTATAGTCTCAACAAACAAGAAATATATGTTTTTATGGAATGATATGTTCCCCATAGACAAAAATATATCCAAATGTATATATACAGGATATAAAATCTATATTTTATATATATCAATGACATATATCAAAGTTGGGCTTGAAAATATAAACTAAATATAAGCGATTATATATCTAATATATATAAAAGCGGTTTATATTATATAGATATTATATACGAATAATATCCAGTCTTTTTTATTTTGGATATATCTTTATCAGTAGGGGATATGTAAGAAAGAGAAATAAATAATATTCATAATTACTACATGAATACTCTTAACATATTTAAAAAGTACACTTTATAAATATAAGCTAATTTTTAATTAAAAGTCTATTTATATTCTGCTACAAACTAAATGTTATTTAAATAATTAAATACTTTTATTTGTATAAGATAATGTTACATAAAAAAGAGATTATACAAAATAGCTGTTGAATAAAAATATTTATTTAAAAATTTTAAAAGTATAAGTTCTTTTTATATTCAATTGCGAGTTACTGTTTTAATAAAAATATGATTCGCTATATTAGAAGAATCAAATATTTAATTATAAAATATTTTTTCATTCAGTTTTTCAATGTACTTTAAATATATCTCCACTAAAATATTCATTTGCCTACTGAGCTACAGAATGCATACGTATAAGAAGTTATGACACTGTGCCGAGAGATGGCAGTAAATGTTCATAGACTATAATTCAGCTTAAAGTATTATTTTTCATTAATATATAATTTACGTATATATTTTGTATTCAAAATTACATTAATACTACTTAAAATTAAACATTAGGCAATATTGTTTTTTTCGTCGGGGGGGGGGGGCGCAATAATTTTACGTTCATCACTTTCAAACAATGTTTTTAATTGTTATTGACAAATAGTGAAATCTTATTAAAACAAATCATAGTAATAAAGTCGAATTATTTTAAATGATCATATATCATATCTTTTATTTAATAACTCTTGAACGAAATGTTATTAATAAATTATATAAATAATGTTGTAACAAACGCACACTATTTTTTAAAATATAATTAAAAATCGTAACATTTCGCAATTAATTTCGATTATACTTCATAAAACTAAGTCACGCATGAAACCTTCATTTCTTCTAAAAATAGTTTATTAAATATTAAAAAAATGTCAATGTTTTTACTTAAAACATATTTTGAAACAAATATGTCAGTATTTTTAGAATAAGGACATTGTCTGTGGAACAAAACATTTATGAGACTCAGTTTAACTATGTACTATTTGAAAAAATACATACACATAATTTTATAAACCTCTATAGAGGTTTCATTCAGATTCAGTGTATTGAAATTGTTTCAATTTTTTCTTCATTGTATGTAAGCAAATAACTAAACAGACGTTATGTTATAGTCATATTTTAATTTTTTTGTCACGATAATAATGAACAATGTAATCATTCAAGCGTGACAAATTGGCTTAACTTTCTCTGTAAATTTTGTGAGTATATGTTGAATGATCTTTGAATTACTTTAACAACTCTACTCAATACTCTATTCTTCAAGGCATTGTAAACAACAGAAAAGAAGCTCATACGTTTAATTCGCGATAGATAAGAGTTTGCCAAACATGTAAGATACATTATGTATCAAGAGTACACATAATACCGGGAGTATAAAGATACGCAATCGGTGACATTTCTATACCAAATATATCACACAAAGAACACCGCCGCACGCCGTCATATTAAATATTATTTATGTTATGGAGCAGAAGCATACCGGCAACTACTGTATGTGTATTTGCAGCATATGTTACATTCAAGATTGGCTGCATGTAACGCATTGCGACGGCTATTCCAATCACAAAACAATATCGATCCATTGTTTCAACCGGCCAATAAATATCTCGAAATAATATCGGTCGGCAGAATTACTGCCGATCTTATTCACAGATCAGACGTTCGAAAAGTCTGCAACAGAATATTCTAAAAAAATACACCCTATGTGTATGAATTCAATACCAACTTTGTGCTTTTTATTACTTTTTTGTATTTGTTTTTATTATTTTCAATTTCATTGCACATACAAAGAGAAACATTTATTACTATGTAATTTCAAATGGAACACGTGTGAAATGGACATGTATCTTAGTCAATAAATCGTACGCTGACTAAGAAAACGCAATAAATTATTTTTTACAGTTTGTTTTAATTAATATTATAATGTCATAAAGAAAACCGACATAAATAATTCCAAATACATGTAAACTATAAAAATAAATAAATGAATTTTTGCATCACATAATTGACCTGAATTATTAATTTTATAGATACATTATTAATACATTAAATACTTAGAATGTGTTATTATATTGCTCTCTAAATCTGAATAAGTCAAACGTCGTCCACTTACGCCAAAAAGTGAAAATTTAATTGTATTTTTCACTCAAAATGAGTGAAAATTTTCACTTTTTGGCGTAAGTGGACGACTTTGCACTTATTGTAAGTGAATATTCACTTATTTGAATATAGAGAGTGTACAAGATTACATAAATATATATTTGCAATTCTTAATTGGTTAAGTGATTAGGTAATATTTTGTTTAATCGATATTTTGGTTATATACATTTTTAATGATGCAACTGTATATTTATTATTAATAAATTTAAAATATTATAAAAAAATGTTAATTTATTAACTTAAAAAATAAAAAGATATAATTTCAATTACTGTAATATTTAAACAAAATTAAAATATTGTTTATTTATTTTATTATTTATTGTTTGACTTATTATTATTTAAACATGGATATATGTAATTATACTGAGCAAAAAAATACAGATATTTTTCCTGTTAAAAAATGGATGACAGAGATATCCGACGCAAACAGCGAACTTTCCTGTTAAAAACAGTAAAATCTTATGTTGTTTATGTTATAAATAACGGTTTCAATACTAATTTTTACTGTTTTTTAGCAGGAAAATTTGCCGTTTGCGTCGGATATCTTTGTCGTGCAGTCTTAACAGGAAAAATATCTGTATTTTTTCGCGCAGTGTCTAAATTAATAATGTCAGATTAATTTTGCAATTGCCATTGCATTCCTTCATATTATTACAATATAATTAAATCATCATATTATTATTAATCACTGTTTAATTCAAACACAAGTTTAAAACAATTGAACATTAAGCATTCAACAAATTTACGAAAATGTTTTTGACAAGCTATAATTTCATAATGATGAAAAAAAAAAACAATAATAATACGATGTTAAAAGTTCTTCTACATTTAAATTAAAGAGTCCATACAAATGAAAGATACTTTGTTAAGCGACTATCATATCGATACTTTGATCATAACGATTGAAAAATTGTCGTCGAATAAACGATTGTCCATTTGAATATCAAATTGATAGCCATGCTGAGAGCATTATCCATAATCGTATTTAAATGAAGATCACATAAGGTTATGAAGTTTAATGGGGGTTATGTTCGATGCAGTGTCTCTTCTTCGGTCATTTCTTTCTTTTAGGCCACGGCTTGCTTGTGGAAGGTATGTAAGTGCCGAACAATGACGATAAACCATATAATGGTTAAGCGCGACAAATATACGTAGGTAGGCATGTTCATAGCAAGCTGCCGACCGCGGCCTCCGTATATGCATACAATTGATACAGATATACTATCGTCGGCCTTACTTTATACTCTATATCGTAATTCTTCCAAGTTTCTCGACCTCAGCGAGGCATCTTAAATGCGGGGTGGTCGCGCGTGTATAAGTGTGTAGTATCTATTATACAGAGCTCTCTCGTTCAGGGCTCACTCAGGCTTATACGGCACCTTGGCGCAAACTAGGCCCAACAAAGCCTTGTAGACATCTGTTCTTGTCATAAACGAAGATTTAACCCGTGACTATCTAACGCCGACCAGCTTCCGCAACTTTGACATTTGATCTGCTTCAACATCTCGACGCATCGCTTTCTTATTTATTATGGTTTAATGTTAAGGAACGAACAAAGTAGGATCGTATTTAATTCTTTGGTTCCATTTTTTTCTACTCAAAAACCGATTATAAATTATTATGTCATACAGAGTCACTTACTTATTGTTATTGAACAAATCTTTAAAGTGAATCTGGTTAAAATTACATTGTAAATAAGCGATAAACTACACCGTTCAGTTTATAAAAAATAATATTTAAAATATATTTAAAAATATATAAAATTATTTAGGATATCATTTTTTGAGGTAGTTATAATAATGTATTTAAATTATATTTGCATGACTTTCTATATAGTACATGAACTTAACATTAAAACTACCGACCTAAAACATTATAATGTTATTGTCTTTATTTTATTTTATTATAAAAATAATTAATATTACAACATTCAAATGAATTAATATCACATACTAAACATTTATTATCAACCATTCATTTGTTTAATAAATAAAGTTAAATTATTTATTAATTTTTTTTTATTTTTTATTAATTATAATAAATAAATAAATAAAAAATAAAAATAATTAATTAATATATTATAATTATTTAATTTTAAAATTTACAAAGACGTTAAATTGACATAAAGGTACCTCTACACGATACTATACTTAGATAATAAATAATCCAGATAATACGGCATATATTACAAATAATACAGATACAATATATTATAACAAAATAACTTGGATGTAATGCACAATAAATTTTGATATGATGTAAAAATAATAATTAATCATAAAACTAATGATATATATGATTTCATAATATTGGAAATTAATGCTCAATCTTTTTTGGTACTATTTTCCTTATTTGGTTTATGACATACATACAAATATTACATAAAATCATTATCTACTTCATACATGATCCCTTCATAAACCAATTAACATGTAGGTTTAATACATGATCAGTATCACATATTTGTAACACAACATATATTTTAGGAAATTAAATTAATCAAGAAATCTTGCACTTGTTCCTAATTCAGAAAATTAAATCACATAAGAGAAACTTGTTTCATAAATTATTCAACATTCATAATTTATTCCTTCTTATGGCTCGCACGTGTTATAACACAGTAATAATAATCGATGATCTAAATATTTCTGCCGATAAAATGAAATTATCAATCAAAATTATTGTTTTAAGTAAACTTTATGAATAGGCTTTTTATTTATGAATAATACAAATAGCTCAGTATAAACAGTATATAATTAATATCTAGTGAGAAGTGACCTACAATTACGCTTGTCACTTAGACGTCTACTTATTTTTTAATCTCATAAATAATCATGTACATTACACTGTGTAGAAAATTATTAGTACAAATTATCTTGTAACATGTGAATTTGCGAAGTATAGATAAAACTAACGGTTTTTTTTGACACGCGTCAAAATATATTATGGAAAATTAGTGAAATAACAAAACACTTTTCTTAATTAGCAAATATTTTGAATGATTGTACAGCTTTGTCAATCTAGATGCTTGGAGGTAAACATATGACGCATCTGATAACCATTTTTTACAAGATTTGTGCCCAAACTCGTGTAGCCTTTCCTTAGTATATCAATAAGGCTTGTTAGTGTATGAGTTCTTGTATATGTTACGTATACGAGTCAACGTCGATCAGCAGATCCAACTAATATGCAAATTTGGAAGTAATCGCGAATCACAAAAGAACGAATTTTTTTTTTTCATTTCTCAACATTCTGTACACGATTTCTAAAGTGAGTCATCAGCCTATCATTGGAATAAAACATACGCTATTTCAATTAATATGTCGCTGTCTAAATGGTATGGCGAATTAGATTATTCGCTAGTTACATGGGAATGTTGTTCATTGCTAAATTCCAGGTGCTTTAAACAAAGTTTATGACAAGTGTTTTGTAGAAATGTTCGCACGCATTTTGAAATGTTTTATGATAAAAACGATGAGTCATCAGGTGGAACTTTTTAGAAGTTTATGTAATTAAAACAGTTTTGAATATAAATATTACTCTTTTATTATCGCTTGACAAAAACTTGTGAGAAATTTGATATTACATTATAATATTTTATTATTATTAGTGTTTAACAATTAATATTAAATTTAAAATATAATTTATTTAACTTGTAAATCTATTTTAGAAGAAAAATAGTAAAAGTAATATGTAGTTGAAACATATTCATATTGTATATACAGTAGAACCTGCGAAGAGTCCACTTTTTCTGTCCTTTTTAACCTACAAAGAGTCCACTATTGTCATCTTTTTTTCTTTATACCAAAACATAGGTTAAAAAAGGAGAAATAGTGGACTCTTCACAGGTTCTACTGTAATATATTATGTTTGAGTATTCTGAGGAATCGAAATGTCTAGCTAATTTGTTTCTTACTGCACACTTCTTAATAATATTCACATTTTTAGTAAATTAAATTTGCTACAATATACAAGACTAAATTGGTTATTCTAAAACTTAATTTTTTAAGCTGATACCATATTTATACTTTTTACGTTATAAAGTTTTATAAAGAGCAAACTAAGGTCAAGATTAATCGTAAAAGCAAAATAAGCATTCATTGCAAAATAATTTCAGAAATGTGAAAAAATTAATTAATTATTTAAAATGATAATACTACACGTACAAAAAAAGTATACTAAATTTTATAATATTTATTCTAAAGGCATGACTATTTGTAAAGTATACTAAAATTTCATATAAATATTGATTAATTTTAATATTTTAATTGTACTTTTTTCAATATTTATTTTGATTTTTTGCATTTATATTACAACATTAACCAATATTTATATAAAATTTTAGTATACTTTACAAATAGTCATGCCTTTCGAATAAATATTATAAAATTTAGTATACTTTTTTTTTACATGTAAAGTTATCAATTTCAATAATAAATAATTTAAATATATTTTTCAAATAGAAAATTATTATTCTGTTATAAAATATTTGTAATTAATAAATAATTAAATATTTGAACAATCAGTTAAACGAAATACATTGTCTGTCAAGTATTCGCATTAAATGACAACTTGTCATCATTCCAGCGTTTAGCTTTCTTTAATCAGTCTATGTTTCTCCGTAAACTGCAATTCAGCAGATAATTTTAAAGGAATTCAGAAAACAATTCTCAATTTGCAATGACCCTTACTAGTACGTCACTTAAGAAGAATTTCAGTTCATACAACTTTTACAAAACATCGTTCATTAGTCATTTGGAATGAGCAATATTGTGCGTCGGACATCCAATTATCCACAAGTGGTTCGTAGAAGTAAGTTAATGAAATTCTCTTTAGCGAATTAACATCGCTCGTGTCGCGCCCGTAAGTTTCGACTTGATCCCGGTGATTATCGCTTGCTTCGCAGGCCAGGTGTGACGTTAAATGGGATCTTGATAATCGAGCTTGACACTTGGAGCGGTCGTAAACAGTGTTGTCGTCGCGCTCGTCTCTTCGTCTTTTGATCCTTTGATCGTCACAATCTTGCGATCCCTGGGAACAAACAGTAGCCTCTAGTGGTTGCTCGGATTGCGAACGACCGGAGTCAAGGTAAGGAGGTCACGATCACGCTGACTCACAAAACGCTCCAGCGTTCTTTTCGCATTTCATTGTGAATTTACAATTTATACATTCAAATATTATTTCAAACATTTATTAAGAAAATATCGTTACGAAATTTGCTTATTTACGAGTTTTCTATATCAAGATCAATTTTTCTTATGCATTATTTTTTTATTTATCAAGTACTTTTTTTGACAAATAAATGGAACCTTTAACGGGCTGCTATAACATTTCAGCTGTTATTCATATTATCCGACTTTTCTTCAAAAAAGTGAAGGAGAAAAAGAGAATGAGGGTGACCAGAATTTGAAGTATCTTGAATTGTTGCAAGTTTATTGTTAGATTCGTTTGAGAAGGTAGGCATGGCTACTTGTTGGAACCGCCTACCAGACTGACCCTATCGACGAAGGTATTGCTGTGCCCCACCAACGATCAGTTCTTCCGCAAATGCTCATGAACCCGTTCTCCAGGGAAAAAGGCAACAAAACCTTTGATCGAAAGATTTCAAGACCGGCGCTCGGGGATCTGCCAAAGCTCACGCGCTGAAATAATTACAGCTTTGCATTTGCGAATAAGGGCCGTCGTTTGATGATATTTTTTTCTTCTGTATCGTGTTCGTCCACATCCCTTTTACGATTCTGTATTTTCTATTTCTCAACCAACAGTACCTCTCTATGACATTCTTTTTGTGAAAGCTTAACCGCGACCCTTGCATTCGCGGGTATTACTTTGTACTTTGTCATCGTTACACACTCGCGCTTCGCCTTTTTGCTGATATTACTGTTTATGTAATTAGAATATTATACTCGACGAACATGACAGAATGTAATGGCTTTAACGGGCAAAGATACGTCCTGTAATATCTAGACGCACAAACGAACTTTAATTAATGTCACATCGAAGAAGAAGATGAATACGGTCGCACTTTGTGGCAGCGAAAAATTGGTTTAATAAATTATGCTCAGTTATTAATGTCAATTATAAGTGTCCCTGACAGTATTGTGCGATTATTTCACCGAGTTTTCAAATTGATGTTAAGAAGTTTTTCGGTTCATTAGTTATTCTGTGTATGTCGCTGATTTGTAATATATTAATTAACCCGACTAATATTATACAATATTATTGAACATGTTTATTCTTCAATTGTTAGCTTATAAATCATTAAAATATTTTTTAATATTTTCAAAGAAATTTAAAATGTAATAAGAAAAATAATCACCTAACATAATATTGTTGATGCATTTTTGCGAATTTATATATAATAATATTGAAATTCAACATGTACATTTTGATCAATCATTCTTTTTATCAGTTCCAATCAATCAAAATATTGAAATTCTTAGTGTAAACATACAATTTGAAAAAAAAAAAATTCCAGTAGTTTGATAGTTAGTAACGTATTATACCTCATTATACAACAATGACACCACAATAATTTATCAAATCAAACATATTTGAAAAACAAGAAGATAATAACAATTGGTGTGATGATAACAAAAGATAGAATTATTTATTTCTTCGAATATGATATTTTAAACTAATTCATATAATTAGGTTAAGAAATGAAGCGTAATATATCATTTTAATTATTGTATTTAACATCGCATTCTAAGTTGCAAAAAATAATATTCTAAAAACCACATTAAATAGTAATAGCAATTTTGTTACGTATAAATTTTAATTCTATACATTATAACATAAAAAAGTGGATAAATAAAAAAATATATAAGTATAGTGTTAAATTAAATTTTTTAAAAATAAAAGTAAGTGGTGCCTTTGTAAGTCATTATGTTAGCCTATTGTAATTTATATTTAAAAAAAACACACGAATAAAAGCCACTAATTAATGATAAGAAATATAATTATTACTCAAGACTCATGCGTATAATATTTAGCAATGTGATCCTTGCAGCTCAGTGGTTTACATCTGCCACGAGATAAAAAGAGTGAGATTGAATGAATGAAAAGAGAGGGCATGGAAAGAAAGAGTTTCGTTACACGGGAAATATATATCTCGTACCTTGGCAGCATCGTAACGAATGGTGGGCATTAGTTAACAGGATATCAAAAGGATATCCTGAGCTGACCACCAAGGAGTCAAGACCCCACCCAAGCCCATAGTCGATGCAACGTTCAGTAACGAAACTGTACGGAATACAATGCCCCGAACCTGAAACTCTATCGCGATATCATCCGGTTATAAATTGGAACACAGTTTCGCTCTGGCATTATGATGTTTCTAATATGTCTTTTTCCTCAGTTGCTGGCCACTGTTTGCTTTACGATTGTCAGTTTTATTCTGAGTAAAATGAACGCTGACTTCGAAAGCTTATTGCAATGATAAGTGCGCTCGATAAGGTCAAAACGCAAATATTACATATGACTGCGACAAACACCAACGATGAATTGTGAGACACTTTATTTCACAATTTTATTTTAACGACATTATTCGAAGTATCTGCTATCAGTAAACTTATATCGTAATAAAAACAAATTTGAATTTGTTTCTTTTTTTTGTCTCTCTTCCTATTTCATCATATTGCCATCAGATTGTTTACATGCTTTCGAGATGACGCTCGAGTTAATTACATAAGTGTAGATTGCAAAAATGAAAGAAACATGAGCTGTACATTATTGCCTTCTAATAAAAAGACCTGTCTACCTCAGCCAATACATGTGTCTTCTACAGACAATTTGTTACTGGACGTCTGTATTCGACTTTTTAAACTGTACAAACAAATATTCGTTTATTCTGTTGAAAATAATTGTGTTAAGTACGACAAAAATAACGAAGGAAAAGAAGAGAAGAAAATGGGAAAGCCCTGGCAATTCGAAGTCCCCTTCGAAAGTATTGTTATCACATTTCTGGTAATTCCGCTACGTTAAAAACATTGTATCAAATACTTAATTTTCATGAAACTTATTTCTTCGTGAAGCGCATTCACATCAAATTAATCAAATTATTTTTTTTCTCAGCATAACTGCGCAAAAATGACTTCTCGTATTTTTTACATGTATCTCATGTTACTTTGGCATAGTGGCGTAGTGGCGCGAACCAAGAGGGTGGTTGCCCTCTACTCTCGGACCAAATTATTCAAAATCCAGGTTTGCGGTTGTCCGAGATAAATAACTTTTGCCCGCCTCCGGTTTCCACCTCTTCCAACATCTTTCCGCTCCTTCTCTGTTGTCTGTCTCCCTTTTCCCCAGCCGCCATCACCTCCGCCACGGGGGAGACTAAATACGTGTGGGTGAAAGAGCGACTTTATGTTCTGGACCTCGGATGTTTAACATAACACGAGCAATCATTTATGCGCTGCAAGTTGCACGCCGACCTCATCATTCAGACTGTTGCCTCGAATTAGGCTATATTTTTGCAATTGGTATTATTCTATTTTCGACTGGCATCCTAAAATGAAAACAAATAATTCATTCAATCTGAATATATTCTATAATTTCATACATTTAATTAACCATTTTACACCAAACAATTATATTTGTGCCCAATTACACTAGAAATCATAAACTGAGTTTAAGAATGAAAAAGCAAGATTATTGAAATGGACAAATGAAAAGGTTAAAAAAGTAACTGATATATTTTTTGAGCAAATTATTTATTTTGTATTTATGAAATGAAACATACATGCCTAACAATTCTTCTAGATCAGAATGTTTCATTTGTAGTGCATTACGTATTCAATTTAATATTCTCTCAAAAATATTTGCATTTATTCACAAAGAATAACAATTCTACAACTTTACAAATATTTTTAATATACATTTATTTAGCTTTATCATTAATTATACAAAATGTTTTATTTATTAAATAATTTTATTTTCATTTTTTGTAAATTTACGTTTTTTTTTAAACATTTGAGTCAATCAAATGTATAATTATATATACAAAAGTATGATTTCCTCGTAAAAGAATATTCTCTTAAGTAGTGATACTATAAATCCTAGAGTGTGAAATATCTTTACTTCGAAAGACATAAACAGGTTTGTTGAAGCTGATTGTACCAAAAATTTATCATTTAACAATTCTTCCTTTATTACTCATTAAAATATGAATAATTTCCACAACGTGTAATCACAATGCATTTGTTCATTTTTAATGATATGAGATTTATAAAGAAATGATGCTGTATTAGTATTCCTATTTTAAAAATAAATTTTCAGCTGAAGAAAATTATTTTAATAGAATAAGTTGTTGATAAATAAGTATTCATTTTTTATATAATAAGCTACAAAATCTTATATTTGAATAAAACTGAAAAAGTTATTGTTAAAACTAGTAGTTTAAATCATATAATACTATCAAAATCAAAATTTTAGTTTTTGAGTGTAAAGTTCTTGCTGATTGATTCAATGTACAATGTAAACACCGTAACTCATCCTGTATCTTTTCGAAATAGTGATGCATCTTCTTTATAACTTGAACAGAACATTGAATAAATTAACAAATGTTGACCACGCTGGTGAAGTTTAACGTATAAATAACGCAATACATCAAGATCCATTGTTCACTTTTGATAAATCATGAATAAACTGCCGATCAAAATTGATATAAAAAAGGAGACTATATTGTTCACGAGAGTTGGGTCAGTTGTGTTTGGTCATCAATTTGGCGGAGCTTCTGTAACGCGGATCACTATGGGGCTCCATGAAAAGTCACCAGGTATATCGAAAGTAAACGGCAAGTACGTAGGCCGTGAAGGGCCCCCCATGGTGGTATAGAGGTGGGCCTTACGACAGTAGCCGTGTACGCATGGGGTTAGACAATGCCGCGCGCATTAATACACTTCATATTAGTCTGCTTAATGCGTGTTCACTGGCCATTGTGAATGAGCGACACTGTTTATCACCGACCCTCGTAACCCTCCGCCTGGTCTGCACTGCTGTCCGTACACCTACTGAAGGCAGCCTCGGCGGCCGCATTTGTCTCGGGATTCAGGTCCGATCGTGGGGATAACAAATCTATGCGACAGCGATGCTGCTTTTTAAACTCACTTGGACGCCAAATTTATCAATCAAAAGATTCCATCACGCACAAGAAAGCGCTAATGTTCGATGCCAGAATTATCTGCTTTCTTCTTTGCAAACTTCAACGGGGTTCAACTGTTTCACATTATTTTATTTTGTTTACAGCATTCTGTATATGGCGAGACGGGTTTTTACTTTATGCTTTTGTACATAATGCACAAGTAATTGCACAATGTGATAACTTATGAAGAACAGTTTAATATCGAAGAACATGTCTAAAAAAATTCAAACACTTTTTTTTGTCGTAAAGTTTAATCAACTTTCGCTTTTTCATGAGCACTACAATGTATAAAGTATATATGTCGGTATAAATTAATGCGAGATAAACCTCTGAAGTCGAAATAAAATGAAATATTGATAACATAATATTCAATCCAGGTGATGATTGATTCATACTTGAAATTTTAATTATGTATTTTGGAGGCGTTTATAGTTTGCAATAAAGAACGACAAGTTATAGTTGATTTTGTGTGTCGTAAATTTGTACAAAACAAAGATCGAACGCAAATGTAACGAAAAGATACACTACATGGATAAATATAGTACATAAGCGAATAATGTCGCCCCCGCCTGCACTCACCGCCATTCTTGCAGATATTATTTCTGGCATTCACAACGCCGAATGCACGACGCGAAGAGACCGAGATCATCACTCATGACTCATATTCACTGAAATATTTCCTATAATCAATTAACTATCTTGCAGTCTTGATTCATGTTGATTCTTTTCGAATTATAACTTTAAATCACTTATTATGAATAAAAATCTACTTTAAATTGGAAAAAAGGAGTTGATTATATAATGAAATTGAAAATGATGTTTCTTCATATAACAACGAATTATAGTTAAATGTAAATTATTTTAAAATATAAAAAAGTTCATAATAATTAAAATTATATATGTATAAACGTAATTTCAAACTACGTAGTTATAATTTGAAATTGTAAAATTTTGATATCTCCATGGTTATGGTGTAATTGAAAATTTAACTTCAACGCGGGAGTGGGCGATATAATTTTTGTTATGCATGCACGAGTGGATTAAGGCATTTAATGGTAAAGTTTGGTTGTGATGCCGAAATTGTAAATCGCGAAAGGGCGCTCGTCCCACGCTTTTACGATATCTCGATAGTGGATCACCCGATAGACGCGGTGCACAAAGGCGAGCCTTAGACGAATCAGCCATATTTATGCTTTGTTGTGGACATAAAGAGCCACCATAACGACCCATCGTGAATGCGCCGTCGTTGAGTATTTCATCGTAACGCATTTTGTGTCTCTTCGACTTCGCGGCGTTTTGCAGAACCGCTATTCCACGGTGAATATGAAACCATTGAAAGCATCCGTCCTTTCTTTCTTCTTTGGTTCCTGCCAGCCCTTCTAACTTCATTGCGATATCGAGCTGCATTTTCACTCGTTCTACTCCTTTCGTTCGTCACTGATATTAATGTTACGATTACTCTAAGAAGGAGTCTTTTATACTCGAAAAGCAGCAGCGCGTCTTCGTAGTAACGCGAATTGAAACATTCGAAGGGATCGTTCGTCACAGAAATTTATTTGCTTGTAAAAGTTATGGAATTCTGCGCTTTGATTTCGCGGCCATTAAGAAATGACTACATTGTCGTCCAAACATTGTAATGGCGTTGAATTATGCAGATTGCAAACGCTCACGTCGCAAGTGCCAATAAAATATATTCGTCCTTTTTATTTAATAGCCAAAACCTAATCTGCAACAAACAAATATATGTTACTTTTATGTCAAAACTTAACTATATTTTATTTTTGATTGATCTTTTTTGACAATTTTATTGCTGAATGTAAATCATGTATAATGCAATTGATATATATATATGAATATAGTTTGTTTGTTATTGCTGAAATACAAAATATATATTCCAGTGAACAGAACCCTTTTATATGTATTTAGATTAACTTTAAATAACATTGCAATATTTGTGAATGCTACATTACATGTTGCGGTTGTTCAAACATAAATAGAAATTAGACTTTGAAACAACAAATAAAATAATGATCATGACTGACTAATGCACTAACATCGTAAAGTTATTTATCTTTTCTCTTTTCCTTATATCAAACGTTGTGACTTGATGAGAGATGGTAATTGGTGAATAAACTATATTATTATTGGCTGATTTTGATGAGATAAGATATCGCAGAAACTAGCGCACCCTTCTGTAGTTGTCTGCGAATCGCACGTGAACACATCCAAGGAAAACTAAATTGGTTTAGCTTTAAGCACGTTAGAACCCCTTTAATAGCTTATAGGTAAACAAAATTAACATATCTTAACAGCGTTAAGAAATTCCGCGACCTCGCTGCCTGTCTCTGCCTGAGCGCAAGCTTGCTGGAGGTTAAGTTTGTTAAGTAGCGAAGAGCGAAAACCGCCACGAGCCATCCGTGACACGCAATATTCCAGCAAAAAGGGCACTCTACTTGCATGATGTTGGGATTATGTTGGCACTATTGGATCGTGGCTCGAATTTGAAATCTTATAGTCTTGTATTATAATGCTTTTCTTTTCTCATCTCACTTGAAGGTTAAGCATTATCTTAACTTTTTAATCATATTTTGAAAATAATGTTTGCTCAAATACCTATTATGGTTATTTTAGCATAATTTATAACATTGATATTCATTTAATTCATTTATTTATAAAACATGATAATTCATTGAAATTTTAATGTCATATTTTGTAATATTGAACTTGATAGTCAAACTTAAGTCAGTAACTTTACATTCGATATAGCAATATCATTGTAGATCTGCAGAAAGGAGTACAAACGATATTCAAAGAAAGAAGCGGTTAAGAAGTCACGACTGTTTGCAGTTTATGTTTGCAGTTTAGGGAAGAACGTGTAACGTCCATTGGATCAGGGAACGCGGATTTACATATTTATTTTACGAAAACCGATCTTCTTGAATAGATCTCAAATTGTCGTGACGGTCGATTATAAATTTGTCTAAAACTGTTTTCCTTTTTAATTTGCAATGCTCTTAAGTTTAATGATTAATAAAAAAATATTCAACGTATTAAATGACACCTTGAAACAAGATACATAGAAAAAATTGTTTCATATCATCCAAATTTTTTTCAGTCTAAAGTTTATAAAGATAATTGTATAAAAACTGAGACGATTTTAGTAAATTAAATTTAAATGCATATCATTGGGATAAAACACGAGGTGAATAAATAAGTAGATCGACTCGTCATCCTGGGTCACTGAGCGCCGCAATTCTAACCTCCTGCTGAGTTGGGCCCATTTACGTGCCTTTCTTCGTTATTAGCAACCTTTCTTTCTTTTCCTTCTCTCTCTCGTTTATGTTGCAATTTATTCGGCTTATCGATTCTCATGTATGTTAAATGAAAGAATACAAACTTCGCGTGACTCTTAATATCATATTGACTCATGGCTTGATTAGTATTGCATGAAGTATTATAATAAAATAATGCATCGACGAATCTGCCTAATAAAGAAGGTAGAGTATAATAAAAGTGTTAATTTATTTTTAATTGGCACTTTTTATTGATTCTTCTTAAAATGAATACACGTGTATTTAAGAATTATAATACTTAACTATATTTGTTCGTAATCCAATTTATATTGCATAACGAAACAATCACATCAAAGATGTGAATGAATGAAGAATGACATTGTCAATTCCATTTTTAAGTGAATTAATTTTAATTTGCTGATATAAAAGTCTGCATTGATTCACAAGACCTCTGTAACATAGTCTCCAACTGACAGAAATTGGTTTCGAAACTCAAAGTAGAACGTAGAGGTATGGTTCAAGAGCGGTGGCTGTACGCATTTTTATTTATTTAGATTTCGATTATCTTGCTCGTCTCACAGAGACCTGTTTGATGGAGACCACCTGGCTAGGATCGTGTCGTAACTCAAGCTACAAACCCTCGGGAATTTCGGTCGACCTCGATGTCCCAAAATGTCCTCAAATTGAGAGATGCATTTGTTTTATCGCGCTTTGTAATGACTTTTCACGAAATAACTTGACTTTGCAAACTAAATTGTTTCATTTCAATATTCATTCTCTTTTTCCGATTCTACAATTAAAAAAACTAATTGTGAAATATTAAGTTTAAATATAAAATTATATTAATCTAATTGAAATACGATATATATTTAAGTTTAGTATTTGGAAGTTAAAGAAATAACGCTGTCGGGTAATTTTTCGATTCGATCGTAAAATCTAATGACCACATAAACAAAGAAAAAAGCTTCGACGTAGAAAATGTTTGCACTCAAATGTTATTA
This sequence comes from Gryon sp. ZL-2020, assembly GCA_022817425.1. Lineage (NCBI taxonomy): Eukaryota > Metazoa > Arthropoda > Insecta > Hymenoptera > Scelionidae > Gryon > Gryon sp. ZL-2020. The sequence continues at coordinate 18,721 of JABFPJ010002199.1, forward strand.
GTACTTTATGTTAATTACTTCTGTGTTCGTAACGTCCAGTGATCTTAAACTGACCGGTCAAACGACCTGGTTTTGTCGTAAATTTCAATCACGATTGTCTATTCGATCAGAATCAATTTTCCAAGAATTCTAAATCGTTTTATCTGCACGCGACTTTTGTGGTCCGATACTTTTATACTTTTTATTATACATTTAGATATTCTGATAAATTAGATTTTGATAAGACAAAAATTAAATATTTTATTGATACAAAAAGTTGGCGAACATTAATATTTTTACTTATTTATTACTCAAACAAAAAAATATATTTATATTGACAAGGCAAATGTACATAGAAATATGAAAGCTAGATTTTGTAACATGATAATGCGTAAGAAATTTGTGTTTTATGCAAAAAAGGAAAAGTTCATGAGAGGATGAATCTGTATGGTTTAAGCTGTGGTGTCTCGCGACTTTGTCGTAAGTAACGCTTTTCACGTGCACGCACAGTGAAAGCAGCTGGCCGTAAAATATATATTAAAGTCGCGTGCATGAATATTCACACCGTCAAATTTTCAATTTTCTGCAAATACTTTCCGAGTCCCTTTTAGACATTTTACTGGTCGTAAAGACGGTCCGGTAACCGAGATTACTGTCCAGCTTATTAGTTTCACCTTTCACATGCGTACTTTGTTTTCACCTTAATAAGAGTAGCGCTGTGCTATTCTCGATTTAACTTCCAAAATTAATACATACTCGACGCTTTATTAAATTATTTATAAGCATCAACATTCAATTTGCCAACTCTAAGATATCTCAATGATAATAGCTTCACATATTACAAAATCATGCTTCGATAATACGTCTTTGATTTATGCGTTAGATTTATTTTGTAAACATTAGAAGCAATTAAGGATAATTTTCCGTCGAATAATTCTTGTTGATTTTGTGAGTAATTGAAATAAATTCATCGAATCATTGAATACAAAATAGTATGCGAAGGTACGAGAAGTAGGGTGTAATGTTTAACTATAAGCGGCATAACTGTGCAACCAAGAACAAGGTGGAAAGTTGATCGTCGCTGCCAAAGCGCGAACAAAGGAGAAAGACAAATGGGTGAAGAGAGAATTTCTCCGTCCGTGATAATTTAACAGTCAATTAGGTAGCATTTCAAGCTGCCGAACTCAGGGTCTACGGTAATATCGACTGGTAAGCATTATTTTGCTGAAATCGCTGGCTTTCTGTTCTAACCTGCGAATTCGAATTTCCTGGATATAGGTAGCTTCATCTAGATTCATGCCTTTCTCTCGCTATCTCTCTATCCGACGTTCCTCCTTTTCCTTCACCTAATTGTTTGATTACTCAGCACGCTGTCGAGCCACTGCTTAACTCAAATTAACCCATTCCGAAGCTTCTGAGGCTAGACCCATCATGATTCGGAGTCTCGGTACACGTATGTTATTACACAAGCAAAAGGTTTCATGCAGCGGCAATCATTACCGTCAGCCAAGTTTAATTAGCCGTCGGTGGTTAATTGATTGTCATTCGTTGACGAGTCATCGGCTTTATCGATGCGCAGTTTGCGTGTCCACGCATGACAATTCCAGTAATGGATTGCTATGACTCGTCACGATATCGGTTTTAAGAAAATGTATTGGATGTTGTTATATTCGCATCAAGAAATAACGTGATACATTCAAATTCGTAAATTAGTTTTGTTCTATGTATTATTAGTTTACCATAAAAATAATATTAATAAATTTTTTTAGTTTAAATATACGAAATTATTATTATTACATTTATTCTGCATTATATTAATATGAAAGTATTAAAAAAAAAGTTTAAAATTAAATAATTTAATATTTCACATTATTATTTACTATGACGGTGTACATTACTCTCTAAATTCAAATAAGTGAATATTCACTTACAATAAGTGCAAAGTCGTCCACTTACGCTAAAAAGTGAAAATTTTCACTTATTTTGAGTGAAAAATACAATCAAGAGACACGGCAGTGTCTCTGGCCAAGTACAAAAAAAAAACTTGTTTTTTGTGCCGCCAGGACTGCCGTGTCTCTTTTCAGAGACAAACAAGTCCCGCTTTTTGACATTAAAAAAAAGTAAT
>JABFPJ010002200.1:0-20807 GCA_022817425.1 Gryon sp. ZL-2020
AAAATATATTTTGTTTATATTTAGAATAGATTTAGAATATATATTTATGAAATATATAAAAAATATATTTATAAATATATATTTTATATATTTAGTATATATTTGCTGAAAATATATTTCGAAAGTACATTTTGTATATATTTTAAAATACATAAAAAATATATTCCATATATATATGTATTTGTCAAGTATATAAAATATATATTTTTTATATTTTGACATATATTTTCGATCATGTGGGTAATTACATATATAATCAAAGTATATCCCATATAATATATTTTAAAATGTATGTCAAAATATAACTTTTTGCCGCTTAAATATATTTGAAAATATATTTCAAATGCATTTTAAATGTAAATATATTTTTCCATATATTTCGCAAATATATTTTAAATATACATATAAAAAACTTAACTTTTTGGTGCAAATATATGTGCACATATCTACTTCAATTTTTTCATATATTCCAAAACAATATTTTTTACATATTCATCAATCAAGAATATTAAATATTATATTAAATTTAATTATATTTTAAAAAATCATTTTCCATCATAAATGTCTATTAAGAAACGCAAATTGTTGACGTATAATTTGCACATTAAGTGCTAATGCAGAACATCTGCAAACAAAAGTAAACTCACGTGAAGACTGTGCGTAAACTTCGAAGAAAGATGTATGCATTTAAGAGCATGAATATCAAAATAACTTAACACTGATAATTATAGTTTAATCGCTAAACTCGCGTTCCTTTTACAAAAAGTGTATTAATTAGTTGATAACTTGATTTTACGTGCGTAGGATAGGATAATTTCATCACATAAGAACGAGTCTTGAGCTAATTAAATGCACATATAAATGTTACGCGTCTATTCGAGTGTTTTTATAGCATAACGTGAACCAATTCATTAGTATTTTGTGATATTTAAAATTTAATATTATTTATCTACAAATATCACGCAAGGAAAATGAAAATTAGTTAACTTTTGTCGTTTATTTTGAACGAATAAATGTTGTAAAAAATACTCTGTTCAAACATTGAATTATAAGAAAGTAAAAGAAAGATTTGATTTAGATCGCGTAAAAAATGACTGAGACCATAAAATTACGAGTAAACCCAATCACAAGAACACACAAACCAAATGCAATTGTACATCCCTTATGTGACATAATAAAATTACCAGATTAAATACATAAAATTGCGCAATTATAGTTTTAATATTATCTTTATTTTATCCTATTTCTTTATTTTTAAAAAACTCGTCATTACTGTAACGATGTCGAAAACTAAAAAAATTTGTTTTATTTTATACAATGTAAAAAATGTAAGCTGTATTTATTAATAGAAGTTTTTAAGAATAAAAATACATAGGTGGAGAATGTATTATGCATTTACGTTTAATTATTATTAAAGGTTCATTGTGCATACACCAAATGAAAGAATAGAACTTCGAATAGAAATATGAAACCAAACACTGGAAATTAAGTGTGCTTTAAAATTGTTGAATAGTGTGTGATTACTACGGAAATTATAGGGGAAATTCATGAACATGTCAATTACCACAACCTGATTCAAGATTTGGCAACGTAATATCATATTCAAAATATCGTTCGACTATAAATTTCTTTATGGAATTATCGTACGCTTCTGTAATCCACTTTTTATCTGCTTATATATTAATAATACTTTTATATATAATAATACTTTTATATATAAATAATACTTTTCTTGTAAAACTTTTGTATGCGTTTTCCGAAAACTAACAAAAGTAATTATTAAATTACTTTGACAAAAATAATAAAAATAGAATTTTGTTCAAGTAAAACACACTATTCGTAAAAGTTATTTCTACCTCAATACGAACTGACTTTTGTAATATGAATATACGATAAGTGTATTTCAGTATGATTTTATATTTCTAGGTATTTTATTGTTAATAAATATGGTTGAAAAATATTATTAAACAATGAACAAAAAAGGAAACAAGAAATATTCATTTAATTGAGTTTTACTTCACCAAATTATAACATAGTACAAATGAAATGTCGGTGGTTTTCATTCAAAAGTTGTTAATGATACTTATATTTATATCAGAATGTTTTGAAATGATTCTTTATAATTAACAATTAATACTATTGTAAATACCTTATGAAAGAGTATGTGTGTAATTTAATAATCGCTACAAAGCAGTTGCGATAAATGTGAATATGTATATATATAATATAAAAGTGATATTGCACTTTGATTAAGGGCCTTTCTATCATAGCAAAAAGGAAATAAATATATTGCAATAGGTCAACAAGCAAAGACTAATATCGTAGAAAATATTACAAAAACTTAAAATTATATTAACTATTTATTTAAAAAAAAGACTTTTCCTAAGAAAGTAAATGTAATGGTCCATTTGTTGTTTCACTTAAGAATACTAAAGGAAATAAATGAAGAATACTTTTCTAAATAGCTTAAAAAGACAAATGTTCTGTTAACGTATTTGTCTCACAGTTCATTAATTAGATAATTAACATGAAGTAATTAAAACTTCTTTAATTTTGTGAAATAAAATGTGCTCACATTTTCTAATGAATGTAAATTCGTTAGTATATCGTTGATTTGATGTTTTGTCAAATGACAATTTGTTCAAATGTTATATTGGAAAGTAAAATTAAAAAATGAATATTTTATAATATATAAAAAAATATTTGATGGAATTATTGTTTGTCAAAGACTCATCCGATATGAGGGAACCAGTTAACCTTGGGTAAAGTAAATCTATTGTTCATGGCTTGATAGAAATGAACAATACTAATAAAAACGAATAATTCAACTGTTAAGAAATAAATGTCACGGTCCTAAATGTTATCTCATCGTACTAAGGATAAACAACTATTGAAAGTGATCGTTTCTTCAAACGACTTTGAAATTAATTATCTTACGTAAACATATTGAAACTGTCTTTTCCTTTAATTGAAATTAAAATATCGAATATAAATGTATAATTTGATTAACGATTATTATTATATTGTTTAAAACAAATTTCTTAAATAATTCGTAACTTCTTAATATTAACTCTTAATATTAATCAGAAATTGATTTAGATGAAAAATGAATCGTTTTAACATAAAATTTGAATGATTTATATTCATATGAAAAAATGTTATCATTTTAAAACTTTTTATTCTTATTATAAGAATACCGTCTATTTGTACGCGCGATATTTAGCTGTGACAAGTATATATATGTTGACGCTGTAGTGTGCGTAAGTGCGAAACGTCGGTAAAGACAGCAACAATGCTGTGTAATATTCATTTAAATACTTAATATTTAAATGAATATTTATTTTATTATCATTTTTTTATTCGAATTTATTATACAATTATTATTACTTAATATTTTATTTATATGACTTTCATAATTTTCGACTGAAAACTACAAAATTACACTCGTTATACATTTCTTCTTTTGAACATTTCTATTCATTCGTATTAATTTATTTGGTTATATTGTTTAATTTTTAATTAAATATAATACAATTAAAATTATTAGCTCGATAAATATGACTTTATAACCTATTCATTTTGACATATATTAAATCACTTTATTGTTTCTTAAATTAAAAATAATTTTACGTGTCAGTGACAGCGGACAAAAGTGGAACTATCAGAGTCTCGTGCCGTAAACTTCGTTTACGGCACTCTAACCTGCTAGTTTTACTTACGATCCGGGGGGCTATTCTCGTAACATATCGCATCATGCGATATCGCACTATCGCATATTTTTGCATTTAATGATTCAATGTATTACTATGTTGAGTCATAGAAAACAAAAATAGGCGATAGTGCGATATCGCATGCGATATGTTACGAGAATAACCCCCCCGCTGTCACTGACGCGTAAAACGTTATACATGCCTCGGGCGCAGTGGCGCCCTCGGCTGTAATATACTATAATTTTTGCTTTGAGATGGAAATCTATTTATGTTAAATAGAAATGAGTTTTATTTTAAAAATACAAAGAACAAAAATAAAATATTTTTATATATATATATTTATTTATAAATAGATTTTCCTCTTGTCCATATTTTGAATAGAAAACTTCTTTCAGATAAAACTATTCCATTTAAATTAAAAACACTTAACTCTCTCAAATGTCACGAAGCGAAAAAATTTTGATTGGCTACATTTGTCCCCACCACGAATTTTCGCGACTTTTGGGAGATTTTTGTCGTTACATTTGAGAGATTGTGACATTTAAGAATGTGACATTGGAGAGAGTCAAGTGTACTGTGCTGTGAGTGTACAAAATAAAAATTGTTGTAAAATAGTGCGTTATTATTTTTGACTTAACTTCTATGGAATACATGTAAATATATTTGACATTAAAATTATCAATGTTTTACTAAAAATAACATTGAAATTGAGGCAAAATTGTTTTGAATGTACAAATAATTACACGTTTTCGTATATTCATAAACTCTTACGCGTCCAATATGTCATTTAGCAATATTTCATGGAATCGACATGATAAATCATTTTTAATTGCGCTTTGAACTTTGATGAATAATCTCGCGCACATACTTGAGTTAGCATCATCAAAATCATTCGCAATCAAACATATGCGATAAACATATTGGCTTTTCAATATGTTTCAGAAAATCATTTCAGAATCTTTTGGAAAAATTAAAATAAGAATCATCTTTCTATAAAATAATAATAAATATTTTGTTGATATAATATATGATATAATGTTATAATAATAAAGAATATAAATCAAAACGCTTTGAACTTTTACTTACTTCTTAAATATTATTATTATTATTATTATTATTATTATTATTATTAATATTATTATTATTATTATTATTATTATTATTATTATTATTATTATTATTATTATTATTATTATTATTATTATTACCATAAACTTATGAATGAAACAACTTATTGTGGTATTTAAGGACGTATAACTGAAAACTCTATAAATGGTTAATTTATAGTATTAAATCAATAATGTACGTAGTACTCGTGTCTGACTATACATCGTGTTCACCACTTGTTGCACTTCAGGCATGAGTAACTAGTAAATATGATATGTTTAATCGAGTAACATAATAAATGATAATAAGAACTTAAATTATTAATAATAATGTCATTAAAAATCAAAGATTCAATTAAAATGAACTTAATTAAACTACAAAAATTTTTTTAATTGCTGTATTAAAAATACATATTTGATGTTATTTACAGCGATATTGTTCCGAATGTTGAAATTTTTATTGCACATTTATGCAATGAAAAGTACACATTAAAGGCCAAGTAGACAAGATTTCTCATGGGAAAATATTAAACAAAAAAACGCAATTTCGTATAAATTATTTACGTTCGTCATAATTTCGGATTTAAGTCAATAGCAATTTCTTGTAATTGCAATTCATCGAAGAAGAAAATACGAATAATTTATCAAATAATAACGAGAAGCTTACTATTTGATGAAGGCGTTATTCTTCTAGCACAATATTTTATTTATTTATTAATCAAAAATCTTTTTCATTGACATTTAAACCTTATAAAAGAAGTTTGCTTTTGTTCAAATATAAATTAAAATTCGTAGAAATAGTAAAATGTACGGAATACAATTCATTAATTTTACATTTATTGTTTACTTAAAAATAGAAATGGAAAATTTAGTTCATCTAAAGAAGTAATAGAAGTACTTCCTACTCAATCGATATGGATAAATCTGCAATATGTACGACGTGGGTATTATAAAACAAAAATCTTAATATCGAAAGATTGTAAATTAACAACTGGACATGAAAAATGCATCCCTAAACTACTGAAAACATCATAAAATGTGTATGTTATTGTGGCGCAACACATGGTAGGGACATTAAATACAATGAAAAAAACACTCCATTAAAAGTGCTAAAAATGGTATGAATGAATAATGAAATGTGAATTAATTTTTTTCTTCAAAAACTAAACAATTTTTTTAACACAAAGTGAAAAATATTATTTCTTTAATTATTTTACTGTTTATGGATTAGTTTTAACTTGAACATTTCCGCAAATTTGTAAAAGAAATGAAAGAGATAAATAAAGTTTAAAATCCATCGATCAGCTTTTATTGGAAGCCAAGTTTATTTACATAATACATTATGTTAAATTCAAATACAATAGGATAAATATAGATGACGGTATAAATATAACCGAATAAACAGAGTTTACTACGTAAAAAAAGTAGCATATTTTTTGAAGTATGAAAAGCACGTACGAAAAAGCAAAATAGAGACAACAAAAAGTATAACAATTTGTTATAAAATGTTGTGGTTGTAATAAAATTATATCGCAACATTTAATATTCATTTGAAAAATAACATATTTTAAATACAATAAAAGTCACATTCTATATTTTGCATAAAATATAACATTTCTTTAAACATGTTCCAAAAAAAATAAATAAATAAATAAATGAAGATGATTATGTATAAAAACTTACGTGATTTATATTAATTTGTATACAAATATCATGCAACTTTTTTATCTATTAAAAAGGGACCTCTTCGCAAAATCACTTTCTTTCGAAGAACTTAATACAACATAACATTTTTCTTCGCGTACATTTGTTTGAGTTAAGTTTCGAGGTGATATTAAATTCAGGTGCTGCTCAACGAAACACTCAGTCTAAGAGTTTCTTAAATAAAATGTCTGGCATTTGAATTTTGTTTAAATATTCTACACGTATCTTGTACTTTTTTGTATCTTTAGGCATTTGTTATTTATTTTTCACTCAAATAAAATAAATCTAATATTATTTGATTAAAATTAAGTTGCGCTTGCAGGTAATGCCAAAAAGAGCGGCGATACTGTTGGACAGATTGATGGTAGCTTTGCAAAATTATATCGAGAATGACGGTTCGAGTGACGGAGGTGGTGGATCGTCGTCGCATTTAAGCAACGAAGCTCCATTACGGGAAATGAATTCGAAGTTCAATCTTGACTCCAATACAAAATCGGTATGATTAATTAATTAAATCAACAATATTAACCAAAATTAATTTCGCAACTACAACAACAGGGAGAAAAACTGCCGATTTCTCCCTTATTTTACACAATATTTTTTCTTACAAGTGCATCGAGAAGGTCTTTTTCCCTTAAAAAAAAGAGATATAAAAGCATTTTCTTTTCCTAGGGAGAAAAAAACAACTTTCTATCCCTACTTTTCATCCCTAGGGAAGAAAAGTAAACTTCCATTACATAATTTAAGAGTTGATAATACTTTTTCTCCCAAGAGAGAAAAAAGAGTCACTTTCTTACCACTTTAGAAAGAAGAAAAGATGTGTTTTCGATACACGACTGAGAAAAAGATCCTTTTTAATCAATTAATTATTTAAATACAAAATTCTTCAACTTTAAATGTGTATTATTAAAAAACAAACATATTTATCTGCCAATATATTAATTATATAAAATTTTGATTTTCAGATGGAAAATCCGAAGCGCCTGGGTTCAAAAGGCAAAACTTACTGGCGATGCTATTTCAACGCCGTGACATGTTTCAAATGAACAAAAGCAAACGAGACATTTCCATCGACGTATTCTCTCAATGCAATTTAACAGTTTCTTCATAATCCAGTTACATTTCCGGGGAAAAGATGTTGCTTTAAATCTTACGTTACAATATCTTTGAACACCTGTAAAAGACAATTCTGAAACTCTAATCAAGTCACTTATATATATACACATAAATATATATATATAAAAGTTGAATCTACCGACTGATAAATATTAATCAAATATTCAGCGTGTATTTATACATAAGTTATTGTTAATTTACCTGAAAAAATTATTCGTGATTTCGTTCTAAAAAAAGGTTTAATATATATTTTATCAAAATAAATAGATCTCTTTAGTATAACAGCACCTGTAATCACTATAGCTACGTACGATGTTAGACAACTCTCCGATACTAATCTACCTCAATCAGCAGATTAAATTACCTTTTCCTTTGTTATCAAATATATTTTTTAATCCTTTTTTCTTATTATTATCTCTTTTTATATTCATTCTTTTTACTTTTTTCAAAATTATTCGTATTCATTATTTTTCAACAAATTCGCAACTTACGTCAATTACATATAAATTACTTATCACGCGATAAATTATCCTTTATTCATTGACAAATATTTTAGCAGTGTAATTGTTAACATAAGATTTATTTTAGAGCAGAGAATAATATATATATAATAAAAGTAGGATAATTAATTAATAGTTTAAATTGCATGTATTTTTACGATTAATAAATAAAATAAACAATCAAAATTTAATAAACGCTATGATATAATTACATTCCCCTGTCGAAATGAATGCAATTAATGTGTTTGCTTAAATACTTGTCAGAAGCTCAATTTCGCGAATAAAACGAAATTATAGCATTTCAAAAGTTACGCAAAACATTACAACTCACTGAATAACTTAGTTACTAATATATGTAATGTTTCTTTTCATTGCACATTCGTTATATTAAGTTAAATTGAATACATTTATTTACAAAAAATGGTACGTAAAATGTCAAACTGTGACGAAAATGTCAAAAAAAAAAACAAACATTTTCTTAACACAAGTAATTTAAAGAAGAAGAAAATTATTAAAGTTATATTGAATGGCAAGGAAAAGATTACTTGACAAAATTTCATATTAGTATTATTAAACGTGAGAGTGAAATTTTCTCTGAGAAAACAAATGACGCGAAAGTTATCAAATTATATTTTAGAGAGACGTCGTGTCGCAAGTTCTTTTTGCGTTGGTAGTCAAAGGTATCATTTCTGACGATGGCAAATGATGATTTCATATGATTTTGTTTGTACGTTACTTTTTTTTATATTGCATATACTTATAACAAAAAAAATGTATTAAATCGCAAAATCATGTATTCTTTCGCATGTGTCTTTGCCTGCATATATAACGGTTTGATCCATGCATGAAAAAAATGGTCAACAAAAAATTAATTCTATTTTCTCTTTTTTCACATTTATCCTTTTTTCGGAATACATTTTGTACTCTAATTTCATGAAAAAAGACGTTCATAAAGGCAGTGGGGAAATGATATTTTCTGTAAACAGACGATGTACGATGTATCCTTAAAGATCGTATTATGAACTCAGGATAGACTTGTCTCTAATTATGTTCGTTTAAATTACAAGCTTCGGAAACTATATTTTTCAGAAGGCAACAATTGTTTCGTGAAATTGCATAATTTCTTTTATTATTTTCAGTTTCAGAAAAGAAAAACAAACTTAGCTTAACTAATAATAATGCAGTTAACTAAATCAATTAATTTAATAAGTGCTAATTAAGTAAATTAAATTATTTCTTATTAACTAAAATTATAAACTGTAAAATAACAAATTAAAATATATATTTAAAAGACAAAGTAATTTCTTTGAATGCCGATTGTATAATAAACTTTTTCGCCACACGGTGTCAGAAAATGCAGTTTCTATCCCTAGGGAGTCTTAAAGAAACTGCATTTTCTGCTCCCTTGTGGCGAAAAATATTGTTTGCACCATGGAAAATAAAAGAAAATTCCCTCCTCGTGCGATTACAAACCTCGCCTTTGGCTCGGATTGTAAACTTCGCACTCGGTAGCGAATTTTCTTTTTCATTTCCCTTGGTGCAAAATATACTAATAACACTTTAGTGATATACCAATTTAGTGAGAACAAAAAGGTTTTTCCAACACGCGCATGAAAAGTGGCCTATTTCTCAACTGTTTTCGGTGGGAAAAGTAACCTTTTTCCTCCATGCGTGGGAAAAGCATGCACTTGTGGGAAAAGTAGTTACTTTTTCCACTCATGGCGAAAAGAGGTTAAGTTTTCCCACCGAAAACACGTTGAGAAAACAGGCCACTTTTCATGCCCTTGTTGAAAAAAATATCCTGTGCGACTTGTGGAAAAAGTTGTCGATCATACGAGAGTGTGTGACATCACTCGCTTCGCTCGTGACGTCATATCACACTCTCGTGGAATCGCCAACTTTTCCCACTAGTTGCACAATATACTATTGTATTATCAATAAGATTGAAGTTCCAATCCAGTGCAAATTGAATGAAGCGAAAAAAAAGAATTCTTATAAATTTATATATATTCTTTTGTTCCATAAAAAGATTTTGCCTCATTTTAATTTACAATAAACATTTAAACTTGATTTTATTATTTTTACAACTTTTTTGCCTGGTATTGTTTTTTTCAATATTTCTTCTGTAAAGAAGTTATTAAAAATAGTAAAAAAAACAGTGATTTCTGTTGAAAATGTCCTTTCTTGTTAATTATAATTTGCTTTTTAGTGTCTATATGACTGTTCGCAATTGTAGAAATTATTTTTATTTTTAAAAAAGTATTATTTAATAACTATTAATATAAATAATTCAAGAAAACGATAATAATAAAACCTATATTACCAACTGCTGTTATTTTAATAATCTTAAAAATATTCTTTTTTCATTCTAAGAAAAATTAACTTCATCTCGAAAGTTAAACACAATTTCAAAAGTAAAAAAAATGCAAAATTTATTTTAAACAGTTTTTTTATTAAATTTATTTTGTAAAACAATAAGAAATTATAGCTTTAATTTATTCAATAACTAAAGTTAAATGAACAAATTCATTAATAATAAATAACTGATAATATTGTGATGATAAAGTAAACTTTGTTTTTAATAATTATCATTTTTTTATAAATTCTTTTAATTTATCATAAGTTTCTCTATTAAGGGTAGTTTTTCCCCATTAAGACAGTAGATGGCGAAAACGTCCCCTGACAACAGGAGCAATTTGATGTAACTTGTCAGTGGATGTTTTTTTGGATTATACAAGTTGACAGTAATTTAAGTGATTGAATAACATACATCTATAAATGATACTCCAATGTTGTATATAATATACATTATGTGTAATATAAAAGTCGTTACGCCTACTTATATATGTTTAAGTGAAAATCATCATTAAGTGAAAACCACAATCAATAATATAAACGGAAATAACAGAATAAAACATTTTTATTTAAAAGTCACATTGGTTGGATTTATTATACAAATTAAATAAACTGTCACATCATTTTTATCAAAAATGGGATCGGGTAATAGTCAGTTTACTGAGGAAGAATTGCAAGACTATCAGGTAAATCTACACTTTTATTTCGCAAATAGTTTTTTATAGATGACATTTAAAATAAAATTCATTTTATTATTGTAAAAAAAAATTTCTCTAAACAAAGTATTTATAAATAAAAAATTTTAAAACTAAGTTAAAAATGTAAAAAAAGAATATTTCTTCCTATTACTTTTTTGTTCACTTAATTAATCTTTTTTACTAAAAAAAAAGTTACTTTTTTTAGGACTTGACGTACTTTTCCAAAAAAGAAGTGTTGTAGTAAGTATTTAATATAATGTACTAAACAATTACAATTTACATAATGGCATAATTGTTGTAATTTTATGATTGTAGTACCCATCAAAAATTTAAAGCTCTTGCTCCAGAAAAAGTAGGACACAATCGAAATGCAAAATTGCCAATGGCCAAAATTTTACAAAGTCCAGAGCTGGCTGTGAATCCATTTGGTGATCGCATTTGCAAAGTATTTAGTTCTAGTCAAGACGGGGACTGCACGTTTGAGGACTTTCTCGATATGATGTCGGTTTTCAGTGACGCTGCACCAAAGGCAGTCAAGGCTGAACATGCATTTCGAATTTTTGGTAACTTTTCATTTAACATTATTATTATGGTTACTGTAAAATGATTAATTCGAATTTATTATGTAAAAGTTCTTTATATTATATATATTATATAATTATTTTATTATATCCATAGATTTTGATGGAGACGATATGCTGGGTATTGGTGATCTCCGACAAGTAGCTGACAGACTCACTGCACCACAAAGACTTAGTGAATCGGATATGCAACAATTATTGCAGCATATTTTAGAAGAAGCTGATCTCGATGATGATGGAGCTTTGAGTTTTGCAGAATTTGAGCATATTATTGATAAAAGCAGCGACTTTTCAAAGTAAATAAAATTTTAATTTTAATTTCAAAACATTTAATCATAATATGAAAAGTGAAAATTAAATAATTCCTTCTTTCTTATAGGAGTTTCCGAATACGGCTGTAAATAATTGTCAGTCAAATATTTGATATTTTAAACAGAAGACTGAAATAACGCACGAATTGTTTATCCGCTCAAAGGCCTATGCTAAAAATTGAATCTATTCAACAAATAAAACCTTCCATCGTTTTACATCTAAAAATAGACAAATTGTAATTCATAATCATAAATTCATGATGTAAATTTAATCAGGAATTTGAATAATTGATACAAATCATTTTTAAAGTAATTAGCATGGAATTTTGTAAACATCAATTAATTGATACAGATTAAGCAAAGTCATAGAATTGAAATGATACAGTGAAAAGGTAATAAGTATATTCAATATATATTGAATAGATGTTAGTATGATATTTTACTAAACAAAGAAACTTGCATTTTTACATTAGCATACAAGAAAGAAGAAACTTCTAGTAAATACGTATAACTCTAAAATTTTTCTAAAAATTTCTAAAATATATCAAATTCATAAGCAAACTGATAAACTGCCTCTTTTGAGATAAAAATCCGATGTATTCGACAAGAAACATGTGCAATATTTAACGTACAATTTTTTTTATATATTTAACCATCTTGTAAACAGATTTCCAGAATCAAATTGTACGATTTGTTTAACATAAATAAATAAAGTACTATGTGATATATAAAAATTTATTTAAATTGAAAATACATTCCTTCATAAATGCAAATTATATAAAAGTATAAAAGAAGATTTTCTTCAATCACAGATGGCAAAATAGTTTTCTTTTATGACTGGAGGTAGCCCCTGCAAAATATGTATAATTATATTATTATTACTTTATTTAACTTACTTATTTTAATACAAACTAATTAACTTACGGTAATTTCATTCGCATAAATATCCAACAAGCAATGAACGAGACGAATATGCTTATAAATCCAACGCTTATTAATAAAATTCGATTCAACTTGGGAGTGGATGGATTGTGTGTTTGATCTAAAATAATAAAACCTAATCCGCCTAAAGTAAAGAGGAAACTGGATGCCAGTCCTTCCATGATATATTGTCCATTGACACGATATGGCATAAATGCAACCTCAAATATATGAAGCATTAATTAATTATAATTATTTTATAACATTATAATTTTACACATTTTAAAATAATATTATTTTTTAAACTAAATATTCAATATTAATTTCTTATTATTTGAAAATTTTGTATTTTCCATTTCAACTTACAGGACGAGTATGTCCATGCTCGTCTGTCGTAGATCCTACACTTGGAGGTTCAAGGATGACATCATATATTATACCTAAAATACGTAAACGTCAAATAATTTTTCAAATATCTTTGTATTTAAAAAAAATAAATAAACACGTAATCTAATTTATAATAATAATATTCGAGCTTTAAATATCACAAAAGTACATAATAGTTCTAATTGTTAAAAAGTACATTTTTAACAATTAAACTTATAAATACTTTTATTAAAAATAATTCAAAATGTTTAAATATAAATTATAATTTTCAAACTTGAAAGTATAATATTGACACTAACCTCCTGTCATTAAGAAATAAGATAACAATACAAACGAAAATACAATCATTGCACTTGGTTTGACAAACCATGATGGTTTTTTCAATTTCAAATTAGGTGCTTCTAAAACTAAAAATGGTACTCGGTATAAATAATCCATAACTTAATTAATAATTTGTCTCCTCTCAAGCTGTCAAAAGCCGAAAATTGTTTTGGAGGTTATAAATGTCATGTTGCATTGCATGTAAATATTGCGGTAAAATACCATTGTTGCCAACAGCTGTTAAATATGTCATTATGGGACAGTACGATGCAAATTTCCATCAGTAAAACAAAGACAGATGAATAAAACTGAACAATGTTTCATCTCAAAAAGTTCTTGAAAAAAATTAAAATCTCAAACTTTCAATTCTATCTTTGTCGCACAGTAAAGTTCAAACAAAGACAACAATACTGTTAAGATCACATGACATTTGTTGGTGTAAATATGTTCGGGACCCTAAAATCATCTGATTTGATACGTTTTCTGTGTCGTCTGATTTGTATGACATTTCTGTATTTTGTATTATTTGTAACACGTAGTTATTCTGTTTATGAACAAAACATGTGAAAATAATTGAAAAACACAAAAATTCATCTTTTTAATACATTGATTTACAATTCATTTTTACGACTTTATAATTGTTATTGCTTTTTATTAAACGAAAGGGAAAAATAAACAAACAACAATTGTAAGCATATGCCGTGTTGGTTGCAAAAAGATGACTTATAGCCATTGACATCAAACGATAATTGGATTTCGTTGATAAACGTTTACATGAGATAAAGGTATTTCAATTATTTATCTTAAACATTTGTATATTTTGTAATATTTATATAGTTTAAACTTTATTATTATAAAGGTGAAATATGTGTTTTCTAATTATTTATAATTACACTTAAATTAATTTTTGCATAATATATGATAATGTTTATTTAATGAATATTTTCTATCACTTCGTTTAAATAAAAAAGCTGTTTTTGCAAAGAATATCAAAAAAAATTAACTATTCCAAAATAGGTCAAACTTATTTAATTTTATATTAAAATTTATATATTATATTATTAATTATAACTAATTGACATAATAAAATAATGTTTCTACTTTATCATCAATAATAATTACATAAACAGTAATTATTTTTGTAATCTTTGAGGTTATGTAATGGATGTTATTAAAGGAATTGACTTATCAAAGTTCAATTAACAGATTCTCAAGTTATTGCACAATTATATTGACAAGTTCATAGAAAGATAGAATACATAATTAATTTTTTACATTTTTGCAGGTTTTTCAGGCAGTTGGCAATAAAATTACCATCAAATGCACAATCCATTATTGTTGTTACTTAATTTAAGTCGTGAGAAGAATTGTAGAACAGTTGTGTATAATCGTACAATTTAATGCGCTCAGCAGTAAGTGTAATTTTGTCGAGTCCAGTGCCCGACAACAAGATGTCACAGCCTGATTACGAACAAACAGCCTACGATCATGCTACCTTATTGTTTCTACTGAAAAACATCGGCACACAAATAAAGCCAAAAACCGTGAATCGACTTTGCGAAAGAATCATCAAATGCGGCAGTCGTTTTACTATCGTCGATTCAAATAGTACTTGGCGTAATATTTTTGCGCGCTTTGTACGAGAACACCCGGTGGAAAATAATGATTGGGGTGACTTTCAAACGCATCGAATGTTGCTGGGTCTGATAACTTTTGGCAAATACGAAAATCAGGTGGAATTGGATGAATTGTGCGTACAACATGAGCAACTCAAGGTCAAATATAACAGCACATTGTATGACTCGAGGGCTATTTTCATTGGTCCTGAGGGTCCCGAACAGACGGATGCCAGCGAAAAGCCACCGGGTGATTTCACAATAAGGCTGCCGAGTTTCAAGGCAACGGCTTATTTTTATAACAGCGAAGCTTGTCCGA
The DNA here is from genome assembly GCA_022817425.1 of Gryon sp. ZL-2020. Lineage (NCBI taxonomy): Eukaryota > Metazoa > Arthropoda > Insecta > Hymenoptera > Scelionidae > Gryon > Gryon sp. ZL-2020. The sequence continues at coordinate 15,646 of JABFPJ010002200.1, forward strand.
GATTGGAAACTCATATTAATGATTTTCAATCGCGCATTTTTTGGGTTCTCGAGCATAAGCGACTGAAAAGGACGAAGGAAAAAGTTGACAATTTACCGTTTTTGCAGGCACCATTTGAAAAAAAGGACTTCATTGGTAGATAATATCCACTTTATAAGCCTTATATATATATATATAAAATTTAAAATAATATAATATTTGCTCTAATAAAAGAATAATTAATAACAAATATTTTGCAGGACTTGATTTAGGAACGAAAACATATTGTAGAAGACGCGGAGGTAGAATGAGTAAACATTTAGGCGATCTCTGCTTGCAAGCTGGTTTGCCAAATGAAGCATTATGCAATTACAACACAGCAGTTAACACATTGCAAGGTGTTAACGATTGGTTATGGCTTGCGGCAGCTTTAGAAGGATTGTGCGTCACTTCTGCCATAATTCATTATCCACATGCGCGTAACAATATTCCTTTGCATAGAAATTCGTCGTTGCAAGAAGGAAGTCCCGATAAAAGAAGGTAATTAAGAATAAAATGAAAATCAAATGAAAAATGTAACAAAAACCATTCATTTATGAAATATTCTTTTAGACGAAGTTCAGTAGGTTTATCTTCGCCTACGCAAGTAATGTCATCTTCGTCATCGTCATCGTCTTCGTCATCTCCGACAACTTCTTCTTGCACCACAGTCTCGTCCATGTCCATAGACTCAAAATCTAATATACTTTATCTTCTTCCGCCCGAAGAAATTCGTACGAAATATTTAGAAGCTATAATACATTATAGTAAATATCAAAATGCGGGAATCATCGAAACTGAAGCAAGCTTTAAAGCCACCAGAATCTCAATAGAACAGAATTGTGCACTGCAAGCGGCGTCGTTTTTGAAAAATGTTACCTGCATTAGTTTGGCTGTCAGCGAACAAGAGAAGGTTTACTTTCATTTAAAAATACATTCAATTTATTTATGTATTATTATCGTTATTTGAAATTAATGTGTTTTTAGATTGCACGATTTACGACTTTATCAGAACTCTACACATCTTTTGGCTTTGTGAGAAAAGGCTCATTTTCTTTGAGATTTGCTGCAACAAGACACGTTTCGCCAAATAATCCAAGTTTGGACTGGAAACGATGTTATAATATGCTTCTTCGTTCAATTTCTGGATTTAAACTTTCGTTAGATCCTGTTGAAATGTTACAAGGTTCATTTCTAATTTTATCAATTAATTTTATATTAAAATTCCTTCAGTTAATTATTTGGTATTCTTATAGATAAACATCGAGGTTGGCCAGTAATTCAAATTCAAGTGTTAACCGAATTAGTGATTGCTGCCAATCGTATGGGTCATCCCGCAGTGGCAACGAGACATTTGACCTTTTTATTACAAACTATGTTTGATCATATGAGTCCTAAAGAACGTGAAGACACTGCTAAGCAACTTCAGGCGTATTCTCAGCAGTGTGAAGGAGCGCCTGTATCTCTTGTACGTGATTAAGTGTATGATAATATATTTTATTATGATAAATGATACAAAAGATTAATTCATTAAATATAATTATAGGTTCTAGAATCCGGAATTGTGATTCCACCAGCCAATCTCACAAGTATTCCAAAAACCAAATCGTTCACGTTAAAAAATCTACAGCCGTACTTACAACCACAAAAAATTGAGAAAATTAAAGAAGATCATGGACCATTTTTGTTTACACCGATTAATTTCGGCTCATTAGAACGTAAAGGCACTTCGAAAAGTAAAGTTGGTAAGATTATATCAACTTTTTACTAATTTGTCTTATTATAATTAAAATAAATACTTACAAATGCTTAATTTAAAGTTATTTTGTTTTTGTTTTTTTTTATTTATCATTTTACATATAATATTTAATTGCTATAATAGAGAGGCAAAACTTTTAAATAAGATTGCAATATCTTTAGATTACTTATGGGTGGATGGTGATATTTGTGAGGTAACAATGCAATTAATAAACCCGCTGCCATTTGAATTACACGTTTCAAATATGCGACTTCTTACAAGTGGAGTTGTTTTCGAGTCAATACCAGAGAGTATTACATTACCTGCTGATTCAGGACCAATTGCCGTGACCTTAGCCGGTACACCTAAAGAAGCCGGGGATTTAGAAATTCTCGGATTCAGCACTCATACACTGGGAGTTAAATCGAATTGTAAATTACGACACATGGAGGGTATGCCATATCCACAGTATTCGGTAGAAGTAATTCCAGCTTTACCTATGGTCGATGTTTCCACGAGTTTGCCTAGAACCGCTACTTTTAGTTCGTCTAGTGACAATATTGTAACCAGTGCCAGCATTTCTCTTTATGGCGGCGAACGGTAAGTTGAATTAGATTGTGAAATTCATTTCAACTATTGTTTTGGTTCATAAATTGTATGTAATATTGTTAATAAATGTTTCAGAGCCGAATGTACAGTGACAATCACAAACAGTGGCCAAGTTCCAATTGAAATGATTGAAGTTTCCGTGCAATCAACTCTCGACGCTTCCACTGAAGCAAAAGTTTTCGAATGGAGCGACGAAAATTTAATGACACAATTACCTTTGCAACCTGAAGCTAGTGCGAGTATTACATTGTATATGTATGCGGCCACAAATTTTATTACACCTTCGCAAAGTGGTATATATTTTTGTATAATGTATTATTTAATTATAAAAATGAATAGGTGAAATGAATAACTAAATTTCAATTCTTTGACGGCAGGAACTCTCAACAGTATAAGTCCAAGCCAAGCGAACAGTCTGACAACGACATATTCTGGATCCAGTTCTTTACCATCCAGGTTGAATTCTCCCTCACATCATTTAAAACGACAATCTGAATTAACTTCTTCTTATAGATCCGGCACTAATTCACTTCCAAGCAACAATCTGTCGAAGTTGGCTGTACCAATGCGAGCGTCTAATATCATTGAAGGTCAATTAAAGATCAAGTATTCCGGCGGTGCTGGCTTAGCTGCGGGATATTGCAGGATTTCGTCTATTTTTATAACAATTGAAATGCTGCCTAGCGTACAAATTACTCATTGGGATGTATTGCCTGCAGAAACGTAAGTTTTGGAATTATGCAAAATTGCTGAACAACATTTGTCTTAACATTTTAATTATTTTCAGTCCGTCACAATTTTATCTCGTGTTGGATGTAGCAAATATGACTCATCATGAAATGGAGTTACATTACACACAAGGAAAATGCATTTATATGGAAGGAAGGGAATCTTGTCGCATACCAGTTCCAGTCGAGCGATGTCCGCTCAATAAATTATCTATGGTATACAATAAATGTTTTCTTTCATATCATCTGATATTACATTGCTAGCAGTTTTCATCTATTTTATCAATTTCATTCATCTTTGACTGCAAAATTAAAATAATTTTACCAGTTTTATTCGTTGCAGACAAATGATAAATCTAAAGATTTTCTGGAGATGCAGAAAATATGCGCCGAACATATAGCTTCATTGGTTGAATTAAAATGGCAATTACTAGGAACAGAATCGACTGGTCGTGCGATATTATCTGGTATAACTTTAGCGAGAGATATGTTGGATTTAGTGAGAATGAGTCCTTTACAATGGGGTATGTAATTTAATTACGAAATCAAAATTGTAATGTAATATCTAAACAAAAAATAAGGAAATAAAAAGAAAACCATTTTATTTCAGAAATTTCGGTAAATGATGCCGCTGTCAAAGCACAAGACGCATTGACTTGTAATTTAGGTGAATGCGTGAGTATCGGGGTTGGAATTTGCAATGCCATGGAAAATGCGTTACACGATTTGATTCTGACGATCAATTTTTATCAAGATCATCAGAATGGTGTAAATAATTATCGATTAGATACTCGTCTTTCAATAGCCGGTGCCAATAAAGTAATGCTTCCTACGGTAATCATTTTTTTTATTCTTCTTAAAAAAAGTAAAAAAATATTGTTGAATTGCTTGCTTCCTTAAAAAGCATACTTTTTGTCAATCTGAAACGGAATATGTATTATAACGGCACTTATTGTGCAATTGTATTACAGTTAAAAGAATCTGGTCGCGTGTACCACGAATGCCGGGTGGTTTTTCTTACCACCGGTCAGTACAAAATGGACATCCGGTGTACCAGCCGTGATATGGATAAAAGCGCGACGATAAGTTCTGATATGACAGCTGTTGGACACGGACACACGTGGCGGTATATTCCACCGATTGAAATCACAGTCGGCGATAGTTGAACATACGTATCAGATTGGATATTATATATTTATATATATGAAATTGCATATACTCAGACAACGATTATGTTGTATTTGGTAGATGATGAAAATTGTATTTTTCAACTTTGCGGATATATTTATTTACGTTAAGATATTGAGACTGATATGTATTTGTTTCTTAACTGGATACACAAAGCTGTAAATAATTGTTTAGTCTATGTTGATATCTTAATAAAAGATTTTGCCATGCGAATAATCAATTATTGTCATTGTTCTTCAAATAGTTATTTTTAATTGTAAGCTTTTTCTGTTATCTCTATAAATTGTTTAATTTTGTATAAAATATATAAAACTTTTGTGTAGTTATATTACGGATAAAAAGTAATTTTCTAAGGATTTGAACACATAGTCGTAAATACTATGAGGTACACCTTCAGTTAAATAGCGGAAACATTATGTGCATAAATTAGGCAGTCTTGTACAATACAGTTTTGGCAGACTCATAACACAAGTGTACAAAAAAGTCATTCCCGGAACTGCAAGCATCTTCGAATGGGTCTCTTCCAATGATCTAACAAATAAAAACATGCCGCGAGACTCGGAAATGTGCGATTCATCATGACAATGCATGCTTTCCGGTGTTGATGTTTGCAAGTTGTTTCTCTGTTGATATCATTTTCATGGCTGGGGTGATATATTTATGTTTCGCACGCGATGAAAGTTGGACCATAACTTTTGGAACATGTGAAAATACACCGCAAGCGTAGTTTCCGCGAATAGCTTTGTCATCAAAGTGACCGGTGAGCGTATTTTCAAGTCCATCCTACTCGTCGGCACGTTTTTGCTCAGCCGCGGGGGGTTGAACTTTGAAGATGCCGATGTCTATTCCTAAGCCTAATTTCGACACTACTACTCCCAAAA
>JABFPJ010002201.1:0-20806 GCA_022817425.1 Gryon sp. ZL-2020
AAAAAGGACAGAAAAAGTGGACTCTTCACAGGTTTTACTGTATAATGTATTTAATATATATATATTTATATTAATTAATAAATAATTAATTATAATATATAAATAAAAGTAACTAATTATTAAAAATATAATATTAATAATAATATAATATAATAATATAATATAAAAATACAAAATAATAATACAGTAGAACCTGTGAAGAGTCCACTTTTTCTGTCCTTTTTAACCCTTTTAAAGAGTCCACTATTGTTTTTTTTTCTTCATACTAAAACATAGGTTAAAAAAAGAGAGAAATAGTGGACTCTTCACAGTGTAAACAAAGACACAAATATGGACTCTTCACAGGTTCTACTGTAATAATAAAAAAAATATTAAAAAAAAATAAATAAAGATTATTATATTTAATATATAATGAATGTTGAATAGATGGCAGACGTAGTCGAAGGAACCCAATTCACTGACGCAGCCACGGCGATCGCGCAGGGCAAGAGACACCTGTTGGTTCGCGACTACAGCAGCGCGGTGGCGGCGCTGACGCAGGCGTGCGAGCTGCTGGTGGACAAGCACGGCGACAACGCCGACGAACTCGGCGAACCTTATCTGCTTTACGGTCGGGCGTTATTGTTCCTGGCTCGCGAGGAAGCCGGGGTCCTGGGCACCGGGGTCCCCGGAACCGAGGACTCGGCGATCGAAGAGGAAGACGAAGACGCGGCGGAAGACGCCGAAGAAGCCGACGAAAAGACGAACGAGGAGGAAAAGGAAAAACCTGACGAAGAAAAGACAGAAAAGACGGAAGAAAAGGAAGAAAAGAAGGAGGAAGTGGAGGAGAAGAAGGATAAAAAGGAGGAGAAGGTTGTGGTGGAGAGTGAGAGGGATGAGGAGAAGGGCAAAGTCGATGACGAGAGTATGCCAGGAACGAGTACTGGAAGCTTGACGAATGGAAAGAGCGCGGAAAATGGCGACGAGGATGACGAGAGTGACGATGTTAATAAGGAGGATGAGGACGAGGATGTTCACAATTTGCAGGTGCTTATCTGGCAGATTAAGATGATTCTTCAATCGAATTCACTGCTTCTCTCTTTCACTAATGGAGTCAACATTAGCTCTATCCTTTTTGCTCTTACATAGCTGAAGAATCACCTTAAGGCGATATATCAGGCCCTGTTTGTTTGGAAAAACGAGTTCAGTAGGAACTTCAAAAAACAATTTTTTATACGAAACAAAACAAATCAGACGATTCTCTGTTTAATGAAAAATTGTCTCGTGTATTTTAATTTATATAAAAAAGTGCCATTTTGGAGTTCATATGCAACTCGTTTTTGTAAATAATTAGAAGGCATAAAGATCTATCGCCTTAAGATTGGATGTTCGGATAATGGATATTGGATAATGGATAATGAATAATGAAAAAGCAGATAGTTGAAAAAAATAGAAATAAATAAAAACAAAATGAACATGAAGATATTTAATAAATTCATTAAAGCATTATATCTATGAACAAATGAAAAAAAAATTAACGATAAAAATTGATCATTCATTTTGGATCATCAATTATTTATAGATCATAAATCATTGATTATGATTTATCATGGATCATGATTCATAATTCATAGAATACGTATCATATCGTTGATTATTTAAAATGAATACTCGATGAAAGATTATAATCTTGGATCGTTAATTATAGATCAAGAATCATGGATTGTAATTCATAGATTATCGATCACTGATTCTTTAACATTAATAGTCAATGGAAGATCATTAATCATAGATCATGAATCATGGATCATAATTCACTGATTATGATTTTAATTAATTATTCAACATTAATATTTGAACAAAGATGAATCATGGACTATTAATCGTGAATTTTTTATCATAGATCATAGATCATGAATGACGGATCATAGATCATGAATCATAAATCCTGAATGAGGGATCATAAATTATGAATCATGGATCATAAATTAAAAATCATAATTCATAAATTATGTGTCAGTGATTATTTAACATTAATATTTGATCAAAGATCATTAATAAGAAATCATAGATCATGAATCATTGATTATTTATCATGGATCATGAGTCATGGATCATGAATCACGGATCATGAATCATTAATCATGGATCATGGATCTTGAATCATAGATCATGAATGTGGGATCATAAATTATGGATCATGAATCATGGATCACAAAAATTAAAAATCATAATTTATAGATTATGTATCAGTGATTATTTAACATTAATATTTGATCAAAGATCATTAATAAGGGATCATTAATCATAGATCATGGATCATGAATTATAGATCACGAATTATTGATTATTTATCAAGGATCATGAGTCATGCATCATGAATCATGGATCATTAATCATGGATCATGAATTATAGATCATGAATTATTGATTATTTATCATGGATCATGAATTATAGATCATGAATCATTGATTAGTTATCATGGGTCATGAGTCATGGATTATGAATCACGGATCATGGATCATTAATCATGAATCATGGATCTTGAATCATAAATCATGAATGTGGGATCATAAATTATGGATCATGAATCATAGATCATGAATCATAGATCATAAATTAAAAATCATAACTCACAGATTATGTATCAGTGATTTTTAACATTAATATTTGATCAAAGATCATTAATAAAGAATCATTAGTCATAGATCATGAATCATAGATCATGAATTATTGATTATTTATCATGGATCATGAGTCATGTATCATGAAACACGCATCATGAATCATTAATCATGGATCATGAATTATAGATCATGAATTATTGATTATTTATCATGGATCATGAATTATAGATCATGAATCATTGATTAGTTATCATGGGTCATGAGTCATGGATCATGAATCACGGATCATGGATCATTAATCATGAGTCATGGATCTTGAATCATAAATCATGAATGTGGGATCATAAATTATGGATCATGAATCATAGATCATGAATTACTGATTATTTATCATGGATCATGAATCATGGATCATGAATTATAGATCATGAATTATTGATTATTTATCATGGATCATGAATCGTGGATCTTGAATCATAGATTATGAATCATGGATCATAAATTAAAGATCATAAGTCATAGTTTACGAATCATGGATTATGAATACAAATGTTCAAAATAATTGAAAAAAAATTGTTTAATAAAATGATAACAAATGTTATTCTTACAGGTCGCCTGGGAGGTCTTAGAATTAGCAAAACTGGTTCTGCTGAAACGTGGTCCGCCGGGTTGGAAGCACCTGGCGGAGGCTCACCGATTGCTCGGAGAAGTCGCGATGGAAAGTGGCAATGCTGCCGGTGCTTTGACCGACTTAAACGCTTGCTTGGATCTTCTGAACCGCGTCGAACCAAAGGAACCACGTGTTATTGCTGAAACACATTACCAATTGGGACTCGTTTACGCGATGGCCAATGACTTTGACGCGAGCATCGAGCAGTTTAACAACGCGACGACTCTGCTGGAGGCGAGGATTAAAGAATTGGAGGGCATGCCGGAGCCACCCAAGTCCGATGACGATCCGTTTTACACGGTGGAAGGCGAGATTAAAGAGTTGAAAGAACTTTTGCCAGAAATACAGGATAAAATTGCGGATATGAAGGAATATAAACAGGAAACTTGTCGGTGGGTTTTTCTTATTAAACGAGAAAATATTTTTTAAAAAATTTAGTTTTAACAAATTGAAAAAATATATTTAAAACATTGAAAAGGAAGAAGACATTTCAATTTTCAAATTTGGATTATTTATTTTTTTAACTTGCATTTTTATTTATTTTAATTCAATTTTCAATGTAAACAATTCAATTCAATTTTAACATTTAATTTTCCATTTTCAAACAAAAATTTAATAAATTTATAAAACGAATTTGATTTTAAAAAATTTAAAGACAATAAAAAAAAAATTAAGAAAAAGAAGAAAACATTTTTGGAGAAAGAATTTCAAACAAGTCAAATTTATGAATTAATTACTTGATTACAAATTAACTTATTCTTAATATATTAAATATTACAAATAAATTATAATATATACAATTTTTTATTTAAAAAATTTAGTGGTTAAATTATAGATTTCAGTGTACAAATATTAATTTATAATTTTTTAATTTCAATTTTGAATTTGCAAATTTCAGTTTTTAAATTCAAAATCAATGTTTAAATTTCAATTTACAATTTTGGAATTTAATTTTCGGTGTAAAAAATTAAATTTCAACATGTACTTTTCATTTTGAATTTAGAAATTCCAATTTTCAATTTTTATATTTTTAAATTCAATTTGCAATATAAACATTAAAATTTTTTATTCAATTTTCGATTTTAAATTTAGAAATTTAAATGGTTATTTTTTAAATTTAAAATATTTTATTTTAGTAATTAAATTTTTATTTAATTTTCAATTTTCAATATAAAAATTTAAATTGTAACATTTAATTTTCCATTTTTAATTTACACATTTCACTTTTCAAATTTGAATGGTCAATTTTTGTTTAATTCCAATTTTAAATGTTTAAATTCATTTTTCAATTTAAAAATTAAAATATCAAAATTCAATTTTCCATAAATATATATTTTTTATTTTGAATAATTAAGTTTTTATTTTTCAATTTGATTTTCAATTTTCAATAAAAAATTTTCAATTTTAAAATTTAATTTTAAGTTGAAAATTGTCAATGTTTAAATTTAATTTTCAATTAAAAAACTTAATTTTTAATGAAAAATTTTTATTTTTTAAATTTAATTTCCAACTTTTGATGAAAAATTTACCTAAAAAAATAAATTTTCAATTTCAGCATGATGATCGAAGGAATTAAAACAAAAGTAGCCGAAGGCAGTTGCTCGAACGGCGCGGGACCCAGTGGATCCAGCAGTTCCGCCTCCACGCCAGTTTCAAAACCAGCCAGCGACATTTCTCACTTGGTGCGCAAAAAGCGCAAGGCCGACGAACCCGAACCCACCTCCGTTTCACCTTGCAAAAAACCCAGTCCTTAAAAACAACCTTTCAAAACTTTTGTTTCTTCCTTATTTCTCATTATTTATACTTTTTTTCCTTTTTTTACAAAAATGTTCAATATTTTTTTTGATTTTCGATATTATTTTCGAACTTAAATGTTGAGGAATGTTTGTCTGTTCGACTCTGCGAGAAAATGAAAAAATGTTCAATTTTACGCGTTTTTTATTTAATAATACGTTGATTATGTTTCTCTGGACTGACTGTTTGGAATGTAATTATTATTGATATGATAAGAACTGTGAATGATGATTTGATGATAAAAGATTCTTTTTTTGTTCTTTCTCGTCGTATTTTATAGTTATTTATTGAGATTGAGATTTCCATTGGTTTCCACTTGATTGATAAGAGATTAATGCGTGTTAGACTTTTGTAAGAGCGCTGATGTAGATTATTTGTTCGATCTTGTTTCTTATTCTTAACTTTTAGATTCGGCGATTGCGATGTCGCGAAAGTGGTTAATTATAATATTATGATTAATAAATGTTCAGTTTTGCATTTGTAAATGTTAATTTTTTATTCATCCTTTTTGAATTATTCTAATTAATGTTTTTCTGTTATTTTATTATTCATGAAAAGCTTTAATGAAAAGTTTAGTTTTTGCCAATTTACGAAATTTTGAATTTTGAAATATTTAGAAAAAGTGATTTTAGTTTTAACTTTTATGAAGTTGCAAAATTGTAATAATTTTTAATAATTTCTCGATAAAAAAATATTGCAAATTTTTCGTTCAGATTTTTTACACTTTGAAATATTCAATATTTTAAGAATTTTTTTCTTAATTTTCCAAAATTTTGTACTTGTTTATTTTTGAAAAATATAGGAAAATTGAAAATATGTCAATTTGAAAAAACATTAAATGTTTTGAAAATTAATGATATTTAAATTTGAAGCAATTTTAAATTTTGAAAAATTTAATTTTAAAAACAGAAATTCTTAACAATTGTAATTTCAACAAAATGCACAAATTTAGAAAATATTACAAAATTTGTTAAAATGTCCACATTTTCAATCAAATTTTTAATAATTAAATTTCCAGAAATTTAAATTTAAAATCAGAAAATGTCAAAATTTTAAATTTCAAAAAAATGCAAAGTTTAGAAAATGTTTAAACAATTGACAAAAGTTCAAATGTTCAATTTTGCAAACACTTAAAAATTGCTACAAATTAAAAAATTTAAGTTTTAAAAATTTTTTAATTTTAAATAAATTTTTAAACATTTAATTTTTAATTAAAAAAAAATTTCTAAAAATTTAATTTTAAATTTTAAATAAATGTCTATAAATTTAATTTTAAATTTTAAATAAAGTTCAACTTTAAATAAATTCTCCAAATTTTAAATTTTTCGCAAATTTTCAAATTTCATTTGAAACATCAAAAAGCAAAAAAAAAATTTTTTTGTTTGAAAAATCATTTGGTAACATTTTCTCGACCGCGCTTCGTGTTTTTAATTCCAAAACAAACCGCCAGGATTCTAATTTCCGTTCACGGCGTTCACCTAATAAGTTTCTCGTAGAAACTCGTTCATTTCGTTTTCACTCGTGTTTGGAAATGGACGCGTTCGAATTGAGCTCCCAAGCTGGTAAGCATTCATCACAATCTTTTAAAACAAATCCACCAACATCGGCATTTTCCAAAATTAAGAATCATTGTTTATTGTTATTTTCATTAATATTAATCTTCATTAAATAATATTTTCGGTATATTTTTTCACTTTTTGCACATTTTTTCATTTCATTTTCACATTTTAACACGTGTAAGAATTCAATCATTTTTAATTAATCATTTTTGTTAATATTTTCTAATTTAATATAATGTTAATTTTAATAATAAAAATAAAAAAATATTTAAAAATTATTTAAAATTTAAATATTTTATTGAAATATGATGATGAAACAAAAGTCTCGTTCGTATGAACTTAATGATTACAACGATTCAAACCACTGAAATAATTGTTTCAATTTGTCCAACAATTTTAATTTCCATTTTGGTATTTTTTGATATTCAAATATTTATATTTTGTTTCGTTTATTTTTGCATTTTAGATAAGATAAGCCACGTGTGTTGGAAGTCGGAAATGGAGGATTTTACCTGAAGCGATTTGGTTTGCATTTTTTGGAAGATTTAATAAATTATGGGTAAGATTTTTTATATTAGAATATTTTATTTAATTTAATTAAATAGTTTATATTAAAATTGTATTAAATTTTATATTAATTGAATATTTTATATTTTTTTGTTATATATTAATTAAGTATTTTTTATTAAAGTATTGTAATTAATTATATAAATAAATATAAGTAAATATATATATATATATATTTTTTTTTTTTGAAAATTTAAATGATGACTTTTTTACCGCCCCAGTCTGAGTATTCATGACTGATTGGTACTATTCTGATATATTAATTAAAAAATATGTATTAATTAAAATAATAAATTTTAATTTAAATATTTTTAATTTAAATATACTTACATTCTTATTTCTTCAATTTTGCAGGAATTCACTTCTAGATGGAAAGAAATTGAAATTTTCGAAATGGCTGAAATTGTTATTTTGAAAAAAATCAAAGGTAATCAAAAATTAATTCTTGTTAAAAAAAATTTTTTTTTGTTTTATATTTAAGAAGTAAATTTGTCCCAATTTAATTACATTTTTATGATGATATTTACCCCAGTCAAACAGAGCAATTATGACGAAAATTATACCTGAAACAAATGAATACAATTACAATTGAACTAATATTTTTATTGTAATATTAATTTTCAAAATTTTACCTTTTTCAGAATAAATTCAAATAAAATGGAGCCAATATCGATGGTTAATTGTCCATTTCACCTTTTCTTCTGTGGATTATAAGAAAAAGGTAAATTAAATTAATAATTAAAAATAATATAAATTAGAAAATAATTAAAATTAATATTTTTTTTAAAAATGTAAGAAAATGATCAATTTATACTTTTAATATGATGATTATTAGTTATCCCTGTCTTACCAGAATATGTGGGGACACTTTTCAACTGAAATATTTATTCAAAAATCAAATAAAGAATAAATAAATTATTATTATTATTATTTAAAATAAAAGAAAAGAAATTTTACGAATTATTTTTATTTACAGAGATTTCACTGCATTTAAAGGCAACTTTTACGAAAAGGATCTTCTGAGTTGGATTTTCTCTAATTTTAAGAAAAAAAAGGTAAATCAAAATTAGTTTATTAACTTTTTTTTTAATTAAACAAAAATATCTGTTTAAAAGTTAAACGTACAATTTTACGTTTATATGATGATAAACAAAATAGAGACAAGCATATATCTGATGTTTTTGATGATATTTTAATCTGAAAAATTCTTATTTAAAATAATATTTGTTTAAGAAAATAAAACAAAAGCGGAATATTTTAATATTTGGATTTTTATTCTTTTTCAGGTTCAAATAAATATTTGCCGCTTTTATGGAGTAAAAACACTTTTATGGAAAATTTCCACATTTATGGAAAATACATGGGAAATGTCTTTTTTCATTTAAATGGTAAATTTAATTAATGTATATAATTAGCTAATTATTATTTTTTTTTATTTTAATTTTAAGTTTTTTATTTTAACTAATTTGACATGATGATTTTATAATATACGCTAATACGATACCAAATCGATGATTACAACTTGCCCTCACTGAAATCAAATATAAAACTAGAAACAAATTATTTTATGTTGTGCAACAATTGTATTAATTAATACTTTGTATTTTATTGTTCCAGATTTGGAGTACATCTAATTCCATTTCATGCCAATTATATTGCAGATTTGGAAAATCAACTTGAATTTTGCAATACTGACCACTATACTACCGAAGATATTTTTTTTTGTTAATATTAAATAAAATGAATTATTTAATATTAAAACTGTTTTTGATTTATAATTTTTACCTTTTCTATTAATATTTGAAAGTTATTAAAAGTTAGAATTTATTATTAATTTCTAACTATATTATAAATTATTGAATACAAAATCATTAAAATAAAGATTGTTTTATTTAATAACATTTTTTATTTTATTATAATAATAATTAAAGAATTATTTAAAAATTTTGGAAAATACTAAATTTTAATGTTTTCAATTATTTTCTTAATTTATTTTTTAAAAAATTAATGTTACATTTGAATTTCGCGCAAAAACCGCCATCTTGAAATACCGACCAATCATCGCACAATACAAATTTAAGGCGCCAAATTCAAATTCAAAGTCTAAATTTTCAATTTTTTAGTTAATAAAAATTTAAAAAAAATCTTTCTTTTTAGTTCACAACTAAAATAAAATTAAAATAATATTAATAATAAAATCTATTTAAGAATGTCCATTCGTCTGTGAAAAAAGCGGAAACTTGATATCCACGATTTCCAAATTTTTCGCGATCCATTCATCGGCTTCAGCTTCCAATTCTGGCGTAAAAGTTTCTTTCCAGTTGCCATAAACTCCGTTCCTCACAAATGCTCCTTTTTTATAAACAATTCCAGCATCCACCAAATCGTCTTGGTTGATCATTGGATTGGCTTTGAAATTTGTTATATGCAAATGATCGGCTAGTTGAGCGATTTGGTCTTCCGTGTAACTTTTGTTAAAGAAGTTGGATACTCTTTTTATTGCTGATGTTATGTCCTTTAATAAAAAATTTAATTTTAAAATATAAATTTAAAATGTTGAAAATTTGAAATTAAAAAATCCTTAAAAATTAAAAAATTTTAAATTTTTTGAAAAAAGAAAAATTTTTGAAAAATTAAAATTTAAAAATTTTTTTAATTTTTGAAAATTAAAAATTTAGAAATCTTTGAAAATCGAAATACAAAATATTTTAAATTTTAAAATTTAAAATGATTTAAAAAACATAATTTTTAATTTTGAACATTAAACATTTTAAAAATGTTTAAAAAAATAAAATTCAAAAATATTGAAATTTAAACATGTTTGAAAACACAAAATTGTTCAATTTTTCGAAAATATAATTTTTTTTTAATTTTACCTTGTACATTTCTTCATAAAACAAAAATAAAACATTGGGATGATTTCGTGCTTCCCAGGCTTCTTTGAGATGTTCCCAATATGGACTCCAATTTGCTAAAAAATTATGGAAAATGTTATTATATCTTAAAGAATTATGTAAAATTTAAATATATATAATTCTTGTAAAAATAACTTTCTTACTTAAATCATTTTTAAAATATTGCCAAAAAGTTTTAAAATCGCCAACGAAGCCTTGAGTTCTGAAATATTTATTCTGATAATACCAAGAAACTGCAACATCTTTTGGATTTCTCGCTACATAGACTATCTAAAAATTTAAAAAATCCATAAATAATTAAAAAATGTATTTAAATAAAAAAAAAAAGTAAATTTATTCATTTATTTAAATGAAAAAATTTAATTTGTTTATTTTAATTTACAAATTTAAATTAATTTATTTATTTAAATTAAACATTCTAAATTTATTTACTAAAAATTTAAATTAAAAAAACTTTTTAATAATTTTTTTTACAACCAAACATTTTTTCTTTTGAAATTTGAAATAAAAATTTAAAATTAAAAAATGTTTAAATACAAAAAAAATGTAATTACTTTGCAACCGGAAGTCAAAATATCGGCGAACAAACTGATCGGCAGATGGGTTTTGATAAATCGAGGATCCGGAAGTTGAGATAGAGTTTCATATCCGGGTTTTCCGAGACTGCGGCAAAATCGTTGTTTTTCTGGATTTCCTTTGTGTAATTCGACGAGTTCTTCCGTTACTTCTGGATGGTTGAATAAACTGAACCTTTAATTTAGAAAAATTAATTAAATTTTACAATTACAAATTTCTTTTAATTTTATAAAAAGATTTGTTTATTTAACATAGAAAAACTAACTCGAGGAAGGGAAATCGGCTGACTAAAGGTGTCGATTTTGCGGTTTTGAAGTCCAAATCATTTGCGATGAGCCAAACTAGTTCTTGGGTCCAAGTTGTACCTAAAAATAAAAAAAAAAAAAATAAAAATAACAAAATTTATTTTTAAAATATTTTTGACATACTTTGACATAACTTTGACATAACATTGACATAACTTAGACATAACATTGACATAGCTATGACATACTTTTGACATAACTTCGACATAACTTTGATATACTTTTGGTATAACTTATGATTGATTTATGACATACTTTTGATATAATTTAAAAGTAAAAATATGTTTTTTGATATAATCTCGACATAACTTCGGCATATTATTGAAATACTTTTCATATAATTTCGACATAACTTTAACTTGCTTTTGACAACTTTGACATACATCTGGCATAACTTTATTGTACTTATAACATAACTTTGACATAACTTCGACATAACTTTGACATACTTTTGATATAACTTTGAAATACTTTTATGTAAATTCGACATAACCTTTGACATAATTTTGACATAATTTTGACATACTTTTGACATAACTTCTGACATAATTTTGGCACTCAAAATGAAAAAAATCTCCATTTTTCAACTGAAATTAACAAAAATAATATTCAAAAATAGGTCAAAACTCACCCGATCTGGGATAAGACATCACCACAACGTCACTCTTCCTGAACTTGAATTCATAAAATCCTTGACCCTGTTCCGTATATCGATACGGTAAAAGGTACTTCTTCTGGCCCACTTGCACCCATCCGGACCTCTCGCCTTTAAACAATTCCAACATCTCTTTCGTCCTTTTTTCATCCAATATTTCCCAATTCACCATTTTGATTATTTTTTTTTTTTTTTTATTAAAAATGAAAAAAAAAAATTTTTTTTAGTAAAAAATCAAAATGAAAAAATGACTGTCAACTAACGGACAAGTCAAATCACGGTCGGAATCTCGGTAACTGAATGAATAAGTAAGACGAACGAAATGACTGTTATAACTTTCTCATAAGCATTCTTTTGGATTTGTTTGAATGATGGGAAGTCGTGGAATTAATGACGGACTTAGTACGTAATCCCGTCGACGCTCATTTATTGACCTGCAAATAAAGATATAATTTGTTTTATCATAATGACAATTTAAAGACTCGTCAACGAGTGGATAATTATACGCCAATTTAATGAAAAAAGCAGACTTTAGATTGGTATGTTATTTGAGGGTAATTGACGTGGACTGTTTTGCAACTTTTATTCAATAACTGTTTTTATTTTAATTTTGCAATTTAATTTCATTTTTTTATGTTACAATATATATATGTAATTGTCATATATAAGTATATATATTTATATTTATTTACTATATTCATATATATATTTGTTATAATTTTGGAAAAAACTATATATATGTTAATTTGCATATGTATGTGTATATATATAGATATATTATTTTTATTTGTAAAAATTGTTTGTCATGGAAATGTATATATAATTACATAATCCTTAATGACAACTCGAAAATAAAGTAAAAAAAATTAAGGCGAATTCAACCAAGTCATATTTGTTTGTTGAAGATTTGATATTAAATTTTAAACTTAATCAATTTTTAAACAAAAAAGTATTTTTTGGAATTTTTTCTTAATGATTCTTTTTCTCCTTAAAAATAAAAGCGACAGAATATTTTTTGTATATATATATATATTTTTTTTTAATTTAATTTATCACAAAAGTAAGAACATAAAAATATTTCTCAAAAAAGAAATAAATAAATAAATAAATTGAAAAATATTCATAAATAATAATAAATTATACGAAGAATCGAACATAGAATCCCAACTTCATAAAATGACCTTGAATTATGTCCATAATCAAGGTCATAAATTTTTTTATTTACTTTATTTACATTAAAAAAATAATAATAATAAAAAATATGAAGACTCAAATATAGAATTCCAACTTCTTAAAATTTTATTTATTTGTTTGTATTGACCTTGAATTGTGTTCATAATCCAAGGTCATATGTTTGTTTATTTACTTTATTTACATTTTTTATTGTCAAAATGACCTTGAAAGTTCGCGCCACTTTATTTCGAACTTAAACGAATAAAAATACCAACACAAATATAGTTTTCTTTATTTTTTTACGTTGGCACTCCTTATTTCTAGTGACATTCATCACGTGGTCATAGGCTATGACCACAACTGTGTCTTTTCCTCGTGTTTTGGTCCGTGTATGAATGTAACAATTGAAAAGGAAAACAAGATTTGGAAAGTGTAATTGCAAATTATTATTATTATAAAAATGGGGAAAAAGGACGTTCGTAAAAGAAAATTGGCGGAATTAAGAGAAGAAAGTAAATCTGAAGAAAATGAAGTTGTGTTGCCTGCGAAACGCTTTTCCGATGAACCTGTGGCTAAGAAGGTTTGTACCTAACCTCAAAATTGATTACCTTTTGTAAATAAAAAATAATTTTTTAATGTTTTATTTAAGTTTTTTTATTATTTTATTATTAATTTATAACAACAACAAAAATTCATAATAATAATAATAATCATAATAATAATAATAATATATAATAATAGTAACAATAATAATAATAACAATAATTCATAATAATAAAAAATAAAAAACATTAATAGTAAATTTTTTTTATTTTTTTAATTTGTTTTTGATTTTATTTATTTATTTTTTTTTTTTAGGTAAAATGGATTAATCGTCAACGAGTATTAGTCCTAGCAACCCGAGGAATCAACTACCGAAATCGTCATCTAATGGAAGATCTCAAAAAATTAATGCCACATCATCGCGCGGAATCCAAAATGGAAAGAAGTAAAAATTTACAAGTCGTGAACGAAATTTGCGAAGCCCGCAATTGTAACAAATGCATACTTTTCGAGGGACGACGCAAACAGGATTTGTACCTTTGGATGTCAAATATTCCTAAAGGACCTTCTGCGAAATTTTTAATTGAAAACAGTAAAGAAAACCATTTAAAATCATTTTTTAACATTATTTTTAATTGATTTTTTAAAGAAAAATTAATATATTTCAAATTTACATTTGAATTTGGCGCGCTTATTTTAATTAATCGCCATTTTTTAATATTTTTTAATTATTTTCTTAATTTATTAATAAAAAAAAATAATTTTGAAATTTATACATTTGAATTTCGCGCGAAAACCGCCATCTTGAAATACCAGCCAATCGTTGCGCAAAACAATTTGTATGGCGCCAAATTCAAATTTAATATTTAAATTTTCAATTTTTTAATTGGTGAAAATAAAAAAAAATGTTTTTTTTTTAGTTCACACAATGGGAGAACTGCGCATGACCGGAAACTGTCTCCGAGGATCCCGGCCGCTGTTATCATTCGATGAAAATTTCACATCGAGTCCACATTATTCCGTCCTGAAAGAACTTTTAACGCAAATCTTTGGAGTTCCAAATCAGCATCCAAAAAGTCAACCCTTTTTCGATCATATTTTTACTTTTAGTATTCTCGATAATCGAATTTGGTTTCGCAATTTTCAAATTTTGACTGAAGATGGCGCTTTGACGGAAATCGGTCCGAGATTTGTGATGAATCCGATCAAAATTTTTGATTCGAGTTTTGGCGGCGAAACTTTGTGGGAAAATCCGAAATATGTTTCTCCAGCGAAGGCAATTTAAATTTTTTTTAAATTAAAATTTAATTTAAAAATTTTTTTTAATTTAAAATAATTTTTTTTATTTAAAATTAAAATTCATTTTTGTTTAATTTTGAAATTAAAACTTATTTTTTTAATGTAAATTTATTATTTTTTTATTTTCCTTTTCTCTTTATTTAATTTAACTTTTTTAATTTTTAAAAATTTGAATTTTTTAGTAATTAAATTTTTAAATATTGAATTTTGATTTTTTTTTTCTTTTTCAGATTCGTCAAGCAATTCGCAAAAAAGCCGCATACAAATACGAAAACCGAATAGAAGCGAAATTATTACAAAAAGCAAATAAACCAAAAGTTTCGTACAATTTGGATCCATTGGATGATATTTTCAAAGGAGATATTCAGGAAAAAGCTTTGCAAGAAGTCGAAGGAAGCGAAGACGAGAGTGAAGAAGAAGATAGCGATTAATTTATTTTTATAAATTTCCTTTTTTAATGCATCAAAAAATGGGATGAATTTTGGAAGATTTTTGTCCGCGAATCGTTTTGTTTTTTACATGAAAAATGTTTATGTAAATAAAGAGAAAGTTAAATATTAAATTTTATTATTTTTTTTAAAAAATCTCATTTATTTCTAAATTTTTTTGAAAAATGATTAAAACATTAAAATTAATTAATTTTTCATTTTTTTTATTAATTAAAAAAATTTTTAAGAATTTTTAAAAATTTTCGAAAAAGATCACGTGACATTAACAATTACAAAATAGTACAAATTAATATTATATTTTCAATTACAATTTCATTTTCAATACTGTATTTTTTAATTTAGAACATTTGCTTATTTATTTTGAAAATTTTATTTGATTTATTTTGCTAAAACTAAGTTTAAAAAATAATTAAATTTAAGGTGCAGCCGCTTTGAGTGCTTGATCGAGATCTGCGATGAGGTCTTTGGCGGTTTCCAAACCGACGGAAAGTCGGATTAGTTGGTCGGTGATGCCGAGTTTTTCTCGTTCGGCTTCGGGAATGGAACTGTGCGTCATTACGGAACTGAAATTGAAAAAAATCATTTATTATAATTTTCAATTAATTAAAACATTTCTAAATACTATATTTTATAATGTTCAGTATATTTTATATAATGTATTTTTTCCATTTTTCATTAATTAATTTATTAATTAATTTTAATTTTATTATAAATTGTATGTTTTTTATTTTTTATTTAAAACTAATTGAAATAATAAATAATTAAATCAAATTTTATTTTAATTTTATTAATGTTAAAATATTATTTAAAATATTAAAAAATAAAATTAAAAAAACATAAAAATAATTAAGATGAATATAATTTTAAACTCATTTAATTTAAATTGAATTAATTATTTAAAATATATTAACGCTTTTTATTTTTTTTTTTTATATTGCAATTTTTAAATAATACTAACGGCAATTCCGCTAAAGATTCAAATCCACCGAGAGATTCTGCGAGAGTAAAAACTTTCAGAGCTTGAAGGAATTTGGTAGAATCGCCGCGATGATAAAAAGAGACCATTCCACTGTGTCCGCTGGATTGTCTTAGAGCTAATTCGTGTTGGGGATGTGAAGGCAAATCTGAAAAAAAAATATTTTTTTAATTTTGAAAATTTTTAAATTTCGTTTTAAAAAAAATATTTTTTAATATATTAAATTTAAAAAAAAAAACATTTTTTCGACAATTTTTTTAGAAAATTAAAACAAAAACTTTTGTTAAAAAACATTTTTTAAACATTAATATAAGAAACAATTTTTCAAACAACTTTTTTTTTAAATAAATAAGAATCTGAAAAAATTTTTTTTTTAATTTTGAAATTTTTTTAATTTCGTTTTTAAACAAAAATCATTTTTTAATAAGTTAAATTAAAAAAAAAACATTTTTTCGACATTTTTTTCGAAAATTAAAAATACACACTTAAAAAAAAGTGAATTTTTTGAAAATTAATATAAAAAAATTTTTCAAAAATTGAAAAAATTTTTGAACAAAAAATTTTTGATATATAAAAAAATTTTTCAAAAATTGAAAAAAAAGAATTTTTTTTAATTTCTTACATGGATGACGAACTTCAGTAACAAGTGGATGTGATTCCAAAAATTGAGCAATCGCTAAGGCATTTTTCATATGTTGTTGCAACCGAATTTCCAGAGTTTTTAAACTCCGATTTACCATCATACAATCAAAAGGTGAAGGCACTATTCCCATAGCTAAAACAATTCTCTTAGTAAGTAAAAATGGAAATTGAAATATCTTTCAATTAAAAAAATGATTGATGTCAAAGTTCACAGACCGTTTTGTAAAAATCCCAACTTTTCTGCAAGATCATCTCGATTTGTTATCGCAGCTCCCATTATCACGTCCGAATGTCCGTTCATGTATTTTGTTAGGGAATATAAGACTATGTCTGCTCCAAGATCCAATGGACGCTATTTTTTGACAAAATTAAATTTTTTTTTTAATTAATTTTTTTAATTACAATTTTTTTCATTTAAATTTTAAAAATAAAATTTTTTTAATTTAAATTTTAAAAATAAAAATTTTTTAATTTAAATTTTAAAAATAAAATTTTTTTAATTTAAATTTTAAAAATAAAATTTTTTTAATTTAAATTTTAAAAATAAAATTTTTTTAATAGAAATTTTAAAAATAAAATTTTTTTATATTCATTTGATAATGTAATTCTTTTTATAATTCAAATTTTGAATATTTAATTATTTTCTAAATTTAAATTTTTCTTTAATTTAAATTTTAAATACCTAAATTTTGTAATTTAAATTTTGAATATTTAATTTTTGCTTAATTTTAAAAAAACTACGTTGAATATTTATTTTTTTAAATTTAAGAAACAAAATTTTAATTACGAATATTTAAAATTTTTTTTTATTTGAATTTTTCTAAAAAAAAATTAAAAGTTAAAATTAAAAATAGTTTAAATTTAGAAAATGAAAGATAAAAATATTACAATTTTTAAAAATATTACATTTAAGTTTGTTTTTCATTTTTTATTTTATATATATAATTTTTTGAATTTTGATTTTGAAATAATTCTTACTTGAAAATAGCAAGTTAAAAACGTATTATCAACCACCAAAATAATATCGGGTCTTGCGGCTTTGAGTGCCTCGGAAACTGCTTTTATGTCGCATAATTTTAAGAGTGGATTAGTTGGAGACTCGATCCACACCATCTGAAAAAATATATAAGCATTTCTTAAAACGGAAATTAAAAAAACTAAAATTGTCAAAAAAAGTAATAGTTTTTCAAAAGAATTTTTAAATTTTAAAATTGCACAAAAATAAAAAAATAGACATTTAAATTATATTTAATTATTATAAATAATTTATTATAAATAAGTTTAATTTATAATTTAAATATTTAAAACATAATAATTAAAAAAAATCATTAAAAAATAAAAAAAATTTTTTTATTGTTTTTTCAAAGTTATCTTCGAGATAACAAGTAAAAAAACAATTTTTTCTTATATTTGTTATAAAGTTGAATAACAAAAATTGCATTATCTTATCGAAACTAATAATGAAATAATAATGAATCATCGAAATTAATGATATAATTCTTCATTTTTATCATATCTTATACTTCAAAAAATATTAATATCTCAACTTTTCTCACCTTTGAAAAAAAAATTTTTTTTCTAAATTCAAATTTCAGTGAGAAACATATACATATAAATGTAATTTAAAATTTAAAATTAATCACCAAAATTATTCAAATTTCAAAATTAAAATAAAAAAAAGATTAAGCAGTTATTTTATTAGAATTGAAAATTTCAACATTAATTATAAAATTGTTTAAAACACTAAAAAACATAAAAATTTATTAATAAAAAAATTTTTTTTTTATTATTATTATATGTTTTTTGAAAAATAAAATTAATTTTTGTGTATACTTTAGTATTTGGTTTAATAGCATCCATGATATTCTTCACATTGGAAGGATCGACAAAAGTGACTTTGATATTCGAGTTGCAAAGGCACCGTTGGAAAAAGCGGTTGGTGCCGCCATAGATATCATCTCCGCTGACGATGTGATCGCCGCTGTTGAGAAGTGACGTCACTGCGGTCGTGGCTCCGAGACCTGAAGAAAAAGTGAACCCTTTTTTGCCATTCTCCAGTGTCGCCAAACATGTTTCTAAGACGTTTCTCGTTGGGTTTCCACTTCTTCCGTAATCGTAGCCCTATTAATAAAAAAAAATAAAATTTAAATAAATCAATCAAACAAGACCAAAAAAAAATGTTATTTTTTTATTTTTTAATTAATTTAATTAACTAATTAATTATTTAATTTTTTATTAATTTAATATCTGTCTATACGGTTGCCATGGTAACCGTATGGAATATCTCAACTATATGGTTGCCATGGCAACCGTATGGGCTATTTGGACTATTCGGTTGCCATGGCAACCGTATGGACTATTTCGATTATACGGTTGCCATGGCAACCGTATGGTATATACCAATTATAAGGTTGCCATGGCAACCGTATGGACTATTTCGAATATACGGTTGCCATGGCAACCGTATGAACTATTTCGAATATACGGTTGCCATGGCAACCGTATGGACTATTTCGAATATACGGTTGCCATGGCAACCGTATGGAATACTTCAATTATATGGTTGCCATGGCAACCGTATGGTCAATTTCGACTATATATAGTTATGGACTATATATAGTATAGATATATATATAGTTGAATATCTCAACTATACGGTTGCTATGGCAACCGAATAATGGAGATCTATTTTTCAAAATTAATGTAGATTCTGAGGAAAAGTGATTAAGAGAAAAATTTTTTTGTTTCCCGTTTTGAAATAATTAAGTGAATATTTACTTTGTGTTCTCCTGGTGCTTGTTGTTGAAAAGTCGTGGACAAAATCAGAGGCGGAATTATGGAACAGTGGTTCCACTGTTTCGGACATTGTCCAGCATGAATTGCCTTCGTTGCGAAGCCCTGTTCCATTTTGGACGGAATTTTACTGGAAAAGTGTTTTACTGGAAAAAAAATCTATGTTAGGAAAATTTCCAAAATTTTATATATATATATTTATATATATATATATTTTCAATTTTTAAATGCTTTCGGAATTTTCATAGTTTTTTAAAATTTTCCAAATTTAAGAATTTTTTTTTAATTTCTAAAAATTTTAAATTTTTTTTAAATTTCTAAAAATTTTTAAATTTTAAAATATTTTTTTTTAATTTCGAAAATTGCAAACATTTGCCAAATTCTTAAAATTGTTGACAATTTTTAGATTTCAAGAATGTTTATAATTTAACAATTCAGAACATTTTGAAAAAATTCTAAATTTGTCTAAACCTTACAAATTTTCCAAAATGTCACAAAATCTAAAAAATTTTGAAAAAATTCTACATTTTTCAAAACTTTGTAAATTTTCCAAAATTGCACAAAATCAAAAAATTTTTGCAAAAATGCTACATTATTCAAAACTTTGCAAATTTTTCAAAATTCCAAAAAAATTAAAATTTGCCCAATATGCACTAATTTTTTTCAGTCATTTTTTAAACAATCCAATTAGCGCCAGTCTACTGCGCATGCGCACTACCACCGTCAAGCAGACATCGTGCAAATTGCTCGCAATTACTGTTAAACGAGATACCGAACTACACATATTATAAGAATGACATATCCATTTTACTTAATTCACTTTTGCCAGAAAAATGTACTAATTTAACAACAATTTCATAAATCAAATTAAAAATAATTTTAAAGTCACTTTTGAAAATAAATGAAATAAAAGAAAATTGACATCGGAAGTATTGCACGTGTTTTTTCACTTTGAATGATGGAAATGGATTAAATTCATTCCAACATTAATATATATTTATATATATATATGTATATATGTTTATATATATATATGTATAAAATAAATTTATTTAAAAATGTTTTGAAAAAAATTATTTTAAAAAGTCATGAATAAACTTACTTTTTATAATATATAAAAGTCAAAAATTTGGATGACGAAACGCAGAGTATTTATTGATGAATCGAGAACAACTCGACTGTTGGAACTCGACTGATCGTCTGAGACCACTCGAAGTCGCATTTCCCCTACGCTAGGTTTTTTTTTTTTTTTTTTTTTTTTTTTTTTTTTTTTTTTTTTTTTT
>JABFPJ010002202.1:0-20791 GCA_022817425.1 Gryon sp. ZL-2020
ACATTAAAACTTTCAGTACCTTTCAATTAAACATTCCCGAGTAAATTGCAGAAAGTTCCAATTAATTGCATTGCATCATTTTGTTTTTATTAACAATTATATAACAAAAATAGGGAAAATGCGGGGCCGTCCTCACGACGATACCAAACTCGTCTATGAAAATTTGCGTACAGTGTTGCCAAGTCGTGCGAGCGCTCGAGTGATTGCCTCCCTTCTCGCCCACCCAAAAAAAGTACGTTTGGCAACATCGCAAAATTAGGCCTATGTTAAAGCATAGTGAGGGCGGTCCTCTCACGATACCAAACGCGGAACTTTTTAAAACGATACTAACGGAGGGTTAAATAATGTCTCACGAAATGCTATTCTGGCCCCAATCGGGCCCCCATCTGCTCATCATTAATTTGGTTTCATTTAGGCAAACCACATCAGGGCCACATCTGAAACATGCCATGCCCGATTCCAATTCTACTAAAGGAAGTTATTGATTTTCTATGAATTGTAAATCGGCATATAAATTATTAATTATTTAGGTACATTTTCTTAACAAATAGATAAATTGCTTTATGTAAATAATTATCCTTTTCTTTTCTATACATACATGATATTCACAAAACTCAATCATTATATTCGAGATATTCATGAATATAAATTCAATCAATTATGCAATCGGAAATTTTGTTTTATTTTACCAGATTATAGCGTAACTGCAAATTTGTGTATTTTACAATTGCAAGTCGTTAGAAGAAAAACTTAGAATGAAGTGTATATTAAGCAGCTGAATGAAACACGCGGAAACACTTAATCGATGATGGCCTCGTGCATGAAAAATAAATTCAACAATGCCAACGTAATTGCATTTTCGGGACTTTAGCAATAATCCAGTCGGATTACAATCATTAGTAATTATACTTTTAAATGCGAGGTGTAGGCCAGTGTGCATGTCGCATGTAATTCTCGTTACCCTCCTCCTCCGATACCCTTTCTTTTTTTTCTGTGCGCACATACATTTATCTGTGATTCATTTCGACCATTGTCTATACGTGGTGCTCGGTCTTATAACTTTTATTCAATTGTAATTATTGTTTTTTTCCTCTTTTCTCTCTTCTTTTTCGTATAGTAATATTTTAATTGTAAAGTCAAATCTTTATGTATAACGAGGTATTGTTTTTGTTCATTCACTTGATATAGCAGTGTTATCCTTTTTTCATTCAGTATAACTTTTTTTTTTGAAATGCAAATTGTGAACTTTAGGTTTTATACTTTTGAAGTTGATATGAACAACATACCAGGTTTTAATGTATTTTTTAAGCTCCAACGTACAATAGTTAAGGCATGAATCAGATTATTTAGTATCATATTTTTCTATTAAATTTTTGAATCGTGAAATTGAAACTTAAATTAGATTTATTTAACGGATAAATGTTGTATGCAGATATAAGGATAACTTGGTCAAATTGGTTGAAAATTGTCGCTTTAAAATTGGGAATATTGTAATGAAAATATTGTTTAAAGATGGTGGCACGCTGAGTGGGCTAAAAATCTGGCGTACTGCGGGACAGATGAAAATCGCCACACTTGAGAGCTCTGGCGAATTAAAGTTTTGCGTCGAGCTAACGGTTGTTTCACTTTGAAACGTAGGTATAATTTCTGTTATCTCTCAAGCAGCGGTGGCCCACGGAGACACGAAATATAAAATAATAAAGGCCTTGGCCAGAGAGAGTCTACGCGGGGGTAGCAAAAGCAACTTTGGCTATTACCGTCGAAAACTGTTCCTTGCGTTAACGTGTCTTGAACTTTTAATGGCTCGCCCTGGTATTCTGCTTTTCTTTCCATTGCTATTACCATTAACTATATTCACTTTTCCGTGTATTTCGTTCGTGCTTTTTGTCGCTTCCTTTTTGCACTCCATTTTCCTTTGCCTCTTCATCTTTTTCTTTTTCTTTCTATCTTCTTCTCCTTCTTACCCATCTTCTCACTTTTGATTCCCAGTTAAAGAGTTGATGCAATTTAGAGGCGCGTTATTATGAGGTGACTGATGGTCACAGAAGTAGCAAGACATTTCAAGGAACATTTTTTTCGAAAGATTAAGTAGGTGATCTCAAGTTTAAACTCGTTTTTTGTTTCAGTTATGTTATTATGATGATAGCTATAAATAAAAAAAGTTGAATTCATATACAAAGTTGTTTTTAAATTTTAATGCAAATTTCAAACGTATTTTTTGTCATCTGTAAAAATTTAATAATTTACAGAAAAAACCGTCAATTTGGAAGAGTTACATTGGATATTACAATGTGAGCAATCAATTTTGTTATACTGTCAGAGACATTTTTTGTACGCATATTTTTGAATTACTGTCGTTCGCGGTTAAACAGTTCATGAAGTATATCAAGTTATCCCAGCAGTACTTTGTTTGCATTGTAAAATTCGTAATAATTTTCACTTGATATTCTGCAGCAAGAATAAACCGCACGAATGCAAATTAAAGTGGCGTATGGGGGCGTTTTAATATCATGCGCCGTCACAATTTCATTTCGACGACGATTTCGTAGGCATTCGCCTATTTTTCCACACGGCATATTCAATTTTGGCAACGTGGCCAATTTTGTTAGCGCCGAACAAATTTTTAATATTCTCACACGCTTGTAATCAGGTTCAACGTTGATGAAATGACTATCGATGCCTTTTATGTGAAATCTGCTTATTTCCAGAGTTTGTAACGATATTGATTAATGATATTTTTAAGATGATTTTTATCTCGATTATAAGGAGTCTTTAGTTTAAACGTCTGCTATTATTTGCTATTATTATCTATTCGTCGTGAATCGTGATAACTGTTATATATAACATTGTACACGCAAAGCAGTATTAATATAAAAATGTCAATGCTTAAAATAAATGTTTATATTAATTCTGCTCTGCGTGTATATAAATATTTATTATTATTAGCTAAATATCGCCTATAGCAAATAATATTGCTAAATAAGCGCTGCGGTAGATGCTTTAATAGCATATTGGTTAACACACACAAATGTACCAACGCAACACTTACAACGATTCGCGACTATTAGAAGCAAGAGGGTTAAATAAACTTGGGATTTTACTTCCCTTATTTCACAAATGAAGTAATACTCCTCTGAAGTATGCGTCTGGAATATTTTGCTCAATTCAGTGTGATATTTCTTGAATTCCAAAAATTAAATTAAAATGAAAAATTCTTTAATCAAAATAGCGTAACAGAACAACTTGGACTAGGAACTGCAGTCATTTGCACAGAAAGTAGCAATTTGAAGGTATACTCTTGTAAATGAAGTTTCTAAGACACACGAGAAAAAGATGATACAATTTCTCGCTAATTTCATTGATGTTAATTGAGATATTAATTTGGTCACGTATCGACTAATAGATCGCGGATTAAGGCTACTTCTGACAAGAGTCGACAAGACCTTTTCATTTCTATTCAGAATTAATGGTGAATTTGATTTGCTCAGCATGTATTGCAGCGACGACATCAGGCGGCTGTTTAAGATTCGGGTCAGCGGCGCAAGACTTGCCTGCAAGCACTTGCCGGACAAATTATCTGGCTCCCTTGTCTCCGCTGTTCGTGTCCTACGACGACGACGACGTTCCTAATGGCCGTCTATGAGAAGATTCCCTACGGATCAGACAAAATATCCTGCATTGTGTTCCGGCTTCTGACAAAAAGGGAGACAGATTTAAGTTGCCGTTTTTTCTCTGTTGCGCAAGCTCGTGTCATTTTTTTCATCATTCGTCATAGTCGCGCAGGATTTTCTGCGACAAGTCATTTTAGAAAATAGACAAGCAAATTGAAAATTCAGAATGTTTGCTCGGGATATTAAGACATGAATAATTTTCTCAGTTTTTCCTTTGGCAATTTGGAATTCTAGTTCGGCAAACGTTATATCTCCTTTTTTACTATCACTCTATCATTCCTATCTCTATCATTAGCATAATTTCGACATTAAAATGCGACAAAAAATGTTCAAACTATTTTCTTATAATTGCAAGTCGTTTATCATGTTATTATAATATAAGGAAAGGTGCTTTTATTAATATAAGGTTTATTTGAAATATATTTTAGCTGTATACATCCAAAGTATTTATGTGTCAATTTTTACCAAAAGTTTTCTGCTACTTTTGGATGTTTTTCATTTATTTTCTTCCAGGTTAGTAATTTTAGATGAAATCAATTCCTGCAGTTTCTATTTTCAAGACAACCAAGAATGATACATTCTTGTATCTCTTTTCCTCGCTATTAACTTCCATTTCATTCCACGGCTATCATATGTTTAGAAACAAAAACAGTTTTCAAACGTTTTATACCAATTCAGAAAAGACGATGTATATATATATATATATATATGTATATATTTATACATCGTCTCTTCTGAATATATATATATATATATACATCGTTACTGTCGAAATATATGTATATGTATATATTTTTCCAATTTCTTTTTGATAGCATTAGTCATAGGGACTTTCACGAGAAACGAATTTGTAAAAATAGAAGCGACAACAAGAATCGAAAGACCCGGGTAGCTGTAACGAGTGAACATCTACGCGTAACGGCTCATAAAACTTGGCGTTTTATGCTGATGGCCAGGGTCTTGCGACGGACATTTTCACGAATCCAGAAAAGAATAAAAGCGAAGACAAGTGGCCGGATGTGCACAAGGCTAACATAACATAACGACGGCACAAGAAAGAGCGATATCTTACCTAGGAGATAATCTTGGCGTTGGAGCCAAATGCAGACGCGGCAGGTGTTATCCTAGGATTATCCGGATGAAATTTCATTCGGGATCACTTTATCCCGCTACGTGCGCCAGTTTTTGGCGCCTCTCGAAAAAAACATCGACCAAAAATTTTGTGTCTCAAAAGTAATTTGTTCGAGTACCTCGATGAAACAGTTTTAAAAAAAGATTATTTATGATACAAGTTGACATAAAAGTTTGAAATTGTATAGATTAAATCAACTGTTTTATCCGTCAGACGCGGATTTAAAAGAAAGCAGAATAATCGTTAAAATGAAATGACTTTATTTGATTTTTCAACTCGAGCAAGAATTTATATAAATTTTTATTTTCCATCTGGCTGAATAATGAAAATGTTTGTGTTCACATTGAAACAAAAAATGAGAGAAATTATGTGTGGAATTACAAAAATGCTTAAGTTTTTGTGAGACTATAGTTCTTTGATATGGCGAAAGGTTAAAAGGCGAAGAGTCCTTGCGTGACCGTGAAACGTTATCTCTCTGACGCCGGACGCTATCCCGCTACCGCAGGAGAAACTATTTCGGAACGGAAATCCTTACAAGGAGACCTAATACGTATCCCACCAGTCACCTCTATCTCGTGTCACTCCAAAGTAAATCGCAGTTAGTAGAACACATGGGATGCATTGAATAATTCGCCAACTATTTCTATGGAAAATCACAACTTGGAGGACTTGCAAAAATCCATTTTTGGTAGTTTAAGATTTTTGATCATTTTGCATATTTATTTCGAGAATTTCTGATTATGCAAGAAAAAAATTTCCTTTTTGGTATTGCATTGCATGAAGCTTGCTCATTTATCAGTCAAAAGATTATTTCTGATTGCAGGTGCATTTAATTTTAAGCATACTTGAGAGAATATGCATATACTCATGGGTGTATAACGAATATTTCGTTCTTTTCACATCATAGGAGAGGATAATTGGCTTCATAATGCTTATCAATTTCGATTTGTAATTAACAGCGAAATACAAAGTTAATGCGACAGGTATTTTAGGTTTGTTAGGCACTAATGAAGGTGAAATCGATGAGACGAGAGAAAGTAATAGAGCATGGATGCTTCGGACGCTATAAAATTGTTGTGAATTTTGGACGAAATGTGTGTGTATATACGAGAATTAGATCGATAGTCATCCAAACAGAGTCTCTCTTACAGACGTTTATGTATAATCTCACTGGGATTCTGATTATAATTCAATCAACAGTGGTGTAAGTGGAATATCAAGCAGGGTCATAGTTAAGAGTTGCCTTGAAATCCGCTGAGGGACAATTTGGTAGAAAAAGCTTCTCGTGTGAAGAGGGGCGTGTGCTAGTGATTGGGAATTAAAACAAGTGATCCCAGTGGTCACATTGGCTTTATGCTACTACTTTACGCTTATGCACATGTTTACCAACTTTTTTTTAACTAAAAGTATCGCAAGTTTAAAGCTACATGAAAATTCAATGAATTTTGTCAAATTGAAATATAATCTTTATTCGCAACAAATTCAAAACAAGTATAATAATTTAAAGTATTTTTAAAATGATGGAAAATGAATTAACAAAACAAAAAATTAATTTTGTATCAAAGACGAATGAAATAATATGAATTAATATGTTAAGTCGTTGAAATATGTTGCGGTTATTTTTGAGTGAAATTTATTTAAAGCACTTTTGCAAAGCAAATTTGTCTACGTATAAATGTGTCGAGATTTAATATGCTTCAGTGTTGTCATGTGACCGATGGGAATTGGACGCAATGTCGTAGAACAGGATAGGATCGACGAGTCGGCGTCTCGCATTGTGACCAGAATAAGCAAACTATCCCTTGAGCCTCTTGAGAGACAGCAAGAAGGACTTCTGGCCCTGACTACGTATCCTCAGAACATCCTGCAAACTTGACATGAGATGTGACCCAGGATTCAATAAATTTCATATGTTGAAACGGATTTATTCTACATCTTTAAATTTAAGTCATTTACATCATAATGTATCAAAATTTTATCTCGTACGGTCAGAAAGTGGCAATGTAAGAATCAAAGTATTACTTTTTATTCTTTTATGTTCATAGTAAACTATAGATGTTTATTTCATTTTATTAACAAGATTAGTTTTGTTTAGATAAAGTTTCAAGTTTCAATAAAAATGTTCAGATAAACTATGCATTTTCTAATTTAGAAAATATTACTGAATAGCTTTGAAAATAGAATATTCTTGTTGAGCTTTAATAAATATTTCATTAATTTATTTAATTAATTACTTAATTATATAGAGAGATGTTAAAGCTTCAACATTTTAGAGTATAATTATTTGATGGATAAATAAAAATAATTTAAGTTTTGTATGCTCTTCAAAATTATTTATCCAAAATGACGAATCACGAATGATTAAAATGCAATAATAATGCGGATAATTGGAAGAACTCATTTTACTAAGTACACTAGTGTGAAAAGTTAACAACGCGTGATAATCAATGCACTTGGTTATAAAGCTACGAAGTATCGAATAAATTATTTGTCACGACAATTGAATTTCTGTGTTCTCGTAGCATCAATTTAATGATTAAAATTCTATCAAGATGTATAATAAAGTAATCTCAAGAATTTCGCCAAGACATTTCTTTCGCCCGGACAAGAAAAAGCTGCGGAGATTTATGAATGCGCACCTTTAAGTGTATTTAACTAGTTCGAAAGAATTGATATTAGTACATGTATAAAGAGATATGTCGCGATGTTTTGAAAATAAGAAGAATCTAGGGAAGATTAATGAACGCCGTTATTGTGTACGTTTGAGCTTTAACAAAGTTTTTGACTTGAAAGTTTTCAACTTCTGCATGTACACGTGCTTGTTTTTCAAAATTTGCGATAATTCAAAGTTTGATCCGGAAAACCTTGATTTTTTATTCTACTTGTGCTTCGTTATTTTTTTCAAAAGCTATCACTTTAACATTATTTTTTATTTTACAATTTTTGTTTGTTTGACAACTTTTTCATTATGTTTTTTAAACAGGATAAACTTTGTATATATATGTATGTTTTTTTGCGAGAAAAAAAGTATTTCATTAGAATTCTTCATATGGTGCAATTTAGTTTGAACAAGTTTACGAGAAATGTTGATAAAATAGAAGATATATGTATACAGTCAGTAATCCTGAGGTAACACCGGTTCTTCCTTCGACGCGGCTGTCGGCGGCAAACTTTCCTGTATTTAGAAAGCACCGCAGTTCGCGTAATACTTTTGGCAGCTGTTTCCGCATGTAGGTGTCTAGAACTGCTTTTGTATTTGAACTAGGCACGCCATACGTATTGCGCGCCCGTAAAATCCGACGTAAAGTCGAGCAAGTTTGAGTTCAAGTTTAATTAACGTGCCATGCCGAATCCAATCGACACATCGTTCGATTTCAACAAACTGCAGTGGACATTAGTTAAACAGTCGGCCTTTCTGGATTGCAAATAATTTATTATTATATTCATTACACTGCTCGTATATTAGAATTAGGAACTTACCGATAATATATCAACAAATTAAATATACCAATTAACAGTTAAAATTCATGTAATTAGGTTAATTTAATTTAATCTCCCTCAATCGATACTTCAAATTAATTAAATTTAGTATATTAGCAACTAATAACAAAACCATTAGTGGATAATCAATTACTTCATTAGAAAATTTAGTTGAAATTTATTTGACTTTGGCAAATTTCCTTGTTTCAATAAGAAGTGTTTTTCATGGTTTATTCAACTGGTGTTTCTCCACATTGGATATTTCCTATTCTAAATTAGTTCACCGATTGAACTGTCTGATTAACCACTACTTTCTTTTGCCGAAAACTTTGATAATTCGCATTTTAGTTTTGTGCTTGCAGGTACTTGAGACATAGTTTATTCAAATGACAAGCGCGTTTCATTCTGTCAGTCGTCTGTTCTAACTCGTACAAACTTGAGTTCTTAATAATATGCTAGTTTCATATGTCTAACATAAATCTCTTTCACGCAGACATAAATGGGCTTTGAATAAGAACATAAAATGTGTTGAAAAATCTTTTCAACATACTTGATCCAACATTCTCAGTGTCTTTATTCATTATACTTTTGAAATCGTATTATACATTTCAAGTTGTTCTAATTTAATTGTATGTATTTTGTTGTACTTTTTCATTGGCCTAACTTTTATTTAAACGGCTGAACAATTGAAACACTTTGTACGATCAATTTTAAATCAAAACAAATTAGATGAATTGCACTTTAAAAGTGACAAATTTGAATCCTCCTTTTTTGTCTGATATTGTTCATCGAATCAAAAGCGCGATCTCAAAGTTGTAGGCAAATAGGCGGTTGGGCAACGATAAAACTAACGGCATTTATATCGTCGATTGCACGTAAAACGTCATTCTGCATGCGAAAAGTGTAAATCGATTGACGGGCACTCATCGAAATCGATTTAAGTCGAGTACGTGCTCCTCGAAAGGCTGGTAACGGCGTAACGGTCTCGTTATGCATGAGGGACAGCTGGCTTGACGAGAAGATACGACTATTATTGAGAATAATGACTGCGAATCCGCAGGAATTGCAATTTATCGGCATGGCTAATAAGAGCGGTTGTAAGCAGAGCGTTTGCATTATTAATGTATTATACTCGTCACACTTATGAAACAGTTTAACTCATTTTTACTACTTTTTGCAACACCGTTTTTCCAGTAGACAAAAAATACGAACTATTCTGTAATATATTTTCTGTGTTGAAATTAAAAAAGGTTTTATCACCGAATGAAATGAATAATTAAAATAAATATTAGGCAGTCAAAGTAACGATCGAAATAATCATTTATTATATAGTGAATTTGAATATATTGTTATTGTGTAAAAATAAGTTATTCATTTTGTTTAAATATAAAGCTGAAATAAAAAAAATCTAATGACAAAATAAGCAAATATTATCGATCATCGGGATGTTTGCACAAAACGTCAATGTTTGATCTCTACATCTACTACCAATACCTTGACAGCTATTTTGATATATCATGATTTAAGGCCAAAATATTTCCACAATGGAGAACGAGGTCACTGATGACAACGTATAGCTGTATTCGCAATTTATTTATCTTGCGTAAAAGCAATAAAATTTGAAACAAATTCACAAAGCCGAGCAATTACTTACGTTATTACGTTAATAATTTATAAACAACAACAGTACAAAGAAATGAAAAATATAACTGAATAAATCACTTATATGCGTTTTTCTTTGATAATAAAGCAATTAATCAACCTATTTCGAAATTAAATTATTCATTATTTCTAAATATGTATTAAAATTTAATGAATTTTCTATTTTTACAGAAATATAAGATTGTTTGATATATTAAAATATATCAAGCTAATGCAATATATAAATATTACACAACAACTAAAAGAAAAATACTGACTTATTAAAGTCATATTTCGGTTTGATATTTGTAATTGTGCTACTATTGAATTACTTAAAATTTAATTGAATTATTGAAATATGATTAAGAAACATAAAAGTTTTTGAATTATATTTTCATTGGCGCGATATTTTCATTTTCTTTTTGTAAAATAAATCGATCAGTGCTTAGTATTCTCAGCAACACCTCGTGACAATATCTGAAACCGAATTAGTGGACAAAAGTAATCAGAATATGAATGAATAAAGAACGCAAACTGCTCGTAGCTGTCGAAGAGGCGTTCACATTTGACGGCACGATATCTCGTTATTAAATCTTAAATCTCATTTCCTATTTTTCTTTTATTTACCTTCTTGAGTGGGACGCGTGATATCTCGTGCGAGGAAGTATCGAGCAAGGTAGATGCGAAAGATAAGGCGAATTGAAACCCTGGAGAAGAGGTTACGGTGTTGCTAGGGTGTTGCTAGGTTACTAGTTCGTTTCCGGCAAAGAGAACGTTACAGTAGGTTGGACAACTCTTGACGATAAAACGGCCGACAAGAACAGAACGAATCAGTAAATCGCGCTTTGTCCCAAAAAGTTGACTGATTTCAAAGACGTTTGAGTCTGCTTTTTTATTCAACTTCCAATTGCTTATTTGTGTTGCCTTTAGTATTTATCATTTTTTATACAAACTTAAAATATTTTAAAAAATACAGTAGTATACCTTTAAGTTAGTCAGACATTTTATATAAATATCTTTACATTATATATATTTTAAATACAAATTTATAAAAAAAAATTATATATATTTCGAGGTTTTAAATAATCATATAGAATTAAGTAGTATACTGTGAATATAGTCAGACACTATCTAAATTTTATACATGTTATATATTTCATATGTAAAATTGTTGAAAAAATATATTTTCAAATTTAAAATATTATTTTCTACAAATTCAATGTAAAATAATTATTGGCATATTAAATAATGATCTTAAATACAAAATTTAATTGGAAAAAAACTTTCATCTTTGAATGAGAGAAAACAACTATGTAAAGAAAACCAATTAATTTTTAGTTGACGTACAACATAAATCTTTTGCTAAAGTTTTTTACTTGATAACACATATTAACTCATATTTAAATCAAATGAAAAATTACTTTCGCGATTGGATTTAACGCAGGTTGCTTTAAACTGAAATGAAGATAAATAGGTGGCAAAAAATTCGATGCCCAAGTAGTTAGTTGTGGCTAATAAAGTTATGAAGAATCAGTAGGGAAGCTGTGGAATGTTTAGTTCAATTAGATTTTACAAGGATAAGATTTGTGATTTAGATTGATGATTTTTGCTTCCATTAAATAAATTAACAACATCCTGTCATGCTAAATTATTAATTCAATTATGTACAGAATTTTTTATTATGTTTCTGACATGCTATATAAACATTATTTTTAAGAAGGCTATATAGTTTATTTTTATTTTGTATTTATATTTGCTAATTTAAAAATTTAGAACAAAAAGGTTGCAAGAAAGATGACCATAGCATAAAGGAAGAAGAAAAAAAAATTCTTATTAAAATGGTGAAATTTGACGATGATTTTAACCGGAGAAATAATGAGCGTAATGCGAATTGCAGACAGAGCACTTCGTTAAAGTAAAACATTGATTATTCTTGTAAGGAATCTTCATTAAAGTAACTTTACGATAACGTTTTTGCAATAAAAAATTAATGACAAAGTATCTCCGACAGTGGAAATACGAAACTCTTGGAAAAGTCGAGTAGTACTTAACTGTTTTATACAAAGTACATTTCGAGAATCGCAAGAAACGATCGAAAGAAAGAGGTCCAAATTTTTCGACCGGCTTTCGTGTTATTTCAATTTATTTCATCGCCAATTTCGCTTATTATTACGAGCTGGATACATTTTTATGCGATTAATTCGCACGAGGAAAATGAAACGGAACACCGTTTCTTGCATCTTTGTCATTTCGTAACAAAAATTTTCCCCATCGGAAATAATTTATTTTGAAGCGAAAAAAAAGGAAATAAAAATTATAGGTCAAACATTTTGATGTGCAACTCAATGAAACTAATTATTATCGTAATGCACTGATGTTGCAAAAACTTTTTACTTGAAGAATAAATCATTGTGCATTCACAACTCTAACGCTAAAATTATCCTGGTAGAATGCGGGATTTATCAACGACTGTCAAAGTGACGATTTATGCGCGAAGTGCACTACAAAAGTGATGATCTGTGGCAGGCGGATCTAGTTGACGCGATGGTTTCTTGTTACCTATTGTTTGATGATTAATTAAGCTGAAAAGTTTTCCGCTTCCGTGGAATATTTTTGGCTTTTAGCTAATTTTTATGTATCTATACAAGGTTTCCTTCGTTTCTTCAAATTCTATATAAATATGCAATTTTGCTTGGTGTTATTTAAGTTATTAAGTGAACTTTATATGTAAAATCAAAACCTCGTACAGAACAAAATAATACCAAAATGAAAGTCAAAATATTTTGACTTTTGCCGGTAAAATATATTTGAAAATATATTTCCAATATATTTTTCTATATGTAAATGAGGCATTCCACGTCAAGACAACCCAAAATGAAAAGTGATGCTTCTCAAAAATTCCGAAGTAGTAGTATATACAAGTACTACTGAAAACAATAATTATGCTATTTTCGTTAATTTTTTAATTCGATTATTATCTATGTAAATCGATTATTTGAAAAAGGTAAAATCAAAAACGTGAATATTTCAGAAAAATATAACTCGAAAAATATAATTCGCACAAAAAAAAGTTAAATAGCAAAATTATTATGCAAAAAAAGAACTTTTTTAACAAAAATATAAGACATTTTTTCATTCCCTTTTTCCTTAGTTTTTTGTTATAAGCAATATAAAAAACAATATTAAAGTATGATAATCTCAATCAATTTGGTTCAAAATTTGTTGAAATCATCTTTCGGAAGTGTAGAATAAGTAGTTAAAATTGTATAATGGACCGCAATTTGTTTTCAGAGTTATACATTATTTACAAATTAATATAAATACAATATAAAGAGAAATAATTAACAATGCTATATATTGCGTTTATATCAGTTTGTAAATAGTTTATAGCTTCCAAAATATGTAACGGTCCACCATAAAATTGTAATCACTTATTCAACACTTCCTACAAATGATCTCAGCAAATTTTGAAGCAAATCGATTGGGACTATCATACTTAAATATTGTTTTTGATATTGTTTATAACAAAAAATGATGGAAAAATGGGATGAAAAAATGTCTAATATTTTTGTTAAAAAAGTTCTTTTTTTGCCATTAAGACACCTATTTAGCTTCCTTTCTATGATTTATAATTTTCAAGTTTTAATTTTTCGAAACATTCATGTTTCAAAAATATCACATTTTATTTTGGGTCGTCTTAGCGTAGAATGCCCCAAATATATTTTTATTTATATTTGTATAAATATATTTTAAGTACATATTAAATATATAACTTTTAGGCAAAAATATATGTGCAAAAATATATTTACATACATTTTTTCATATATTTCGAAATATATTATCTTCCGTTAGGGACATGTATATTTCATTATATAATTTAGTTCCCTTGAATGTCGTATAAGTTACATTAATTTATGTGACAAATGACAAAATTAATCCACGTCGAGATTAATTAATCATTAATCCGTTTATTAGATTTATACATGTAATTAATCATATTCAACGATGAATTAAATAATAAAAACTGTATATGCAACATGAATTCGAATATTTATAACCACTTGCAATGAAGTTTGCCAAAAAAGCACTTTTTTGTTCAAAATTGTCCTTTAAACGTGTGATAAATTAAAACGTATTAAGCGAATAAGAAATTCGTGTTACTTTAACTTGCCTTTTTGGACTTAGGTTTGTCAAGTGCAAAACATGGTTTAAGTATTTGAAAAATTGCGTCACTAAAAAAGTCGGAGCGCTATTGGATTTTCCATTAAGCTTTGACTGCAAAGATTAACTTTTGTAATTTAATGTGTAAAATCCGACTTTCAAACTATTATAATCTCATTGACTGCTGGCATAAAGTAGAACTCGGCCCCGGAGCTACACCAACGGAAAGTGTAATTAATCTGTACACTTGTGCGATTCGATGTATGATCGGGAAGATGGTGCCGTGTAACGAGCTTAAATTATAAATCGCTGCACGATATAGGGACAAAATGTTAGCCAATACTTTTCGATATTGAAGCAACGGGGTGATTGATGTTCCAAGATATTCAATGTCTGCGAAAGTTGCAGCACAAGTTGGGGCCAGCATAACTCTCAGATACTTCTACACTGCTTGCCAGTGGACGAGCTTTTTTTTTCTTTTACCACTTCATGTATTAAGATTAAATATTTTATCAGTCTTGTAATGTTGTAGTGACATTTTTATGCGAAAAGACATAATCATGTGAAAGAATTTGAAATTGTGATTTTGAAGAAGAAAAACACTGTGACATGCTACAAAATTGAAAGATTTTTATTTCTAATACTATTTTTAAATGTTTTTTATGGGGGAAAATTTATTTGAACTACTTTTAGATGGCGCTATTACTCGTTAATGCAGCAATTACTGGCCGTTTACCTTCAAGTCGTAAGATTCGCGTAAAGTTAAAAAAGCAAAAATTTACTTTAAGTAGAGACAAATAGCTATCGTTTTAATAGACATGAATATCTATCGTTTTAAACATTTTTTTTATAAAAAAATGTTACTTCGTTTTGCCAAAAATTTGAATCTTAAACAAGTTCTATGCTTGGTGATTGGCATTTATGTCTCTACTTAAATCAGATTTTTGTTATTTTTTTATTTTAGATGACTTTCAAAACCAGAAATTAAGGTAATGCTTCAGCTTCTTTCTCTACTCGAAAAGAAAAGCGATAAATTCGTCTCAAGAATCACCTTCCGTCTCATTTCTGCGATATCAATGAAAAGTAGCGCCATCTAAAAGTGACTCAAATTATTATTTTTTAATAAAAAAATGTTGTTAATACTCAATATAAAAGCGTTTTAATTGTTTAAGTCCTATATTTCTATCTTTTACATACTCTTCAACAAAAATTCGAGAATAAACGTTGATTTTTAAGCATACCACAGTATTTTTTCCTTTTAATGTGAAAACAAACATTGTCATTTTTCCAATTTAAATTTCGTTTAAGAGATTATTAAAATGTTTCTTTACATGCATTATACAAATTCTAATAAAACGAATTTGTAATACGTTTTTCAAATTGATAATAGAAAATGCGAAATGTAATTTCACCTTTTCAACTATATTTGAATACTTTTTAATTCGATGCAGTAGAATAGACGGACAAGCAACATACATCACTGTGTCTCGATCTTGATGAATCAGCTATGAACCTTAACGTAAATGACCCGACGATGTTCTCAATGTTGATGACCCACTTCGATGACCTAAGACAATATGTTCGTGTGTTTGAATTGAAGATATCAGTCTTAACTTAGATGTTCAGTCTTGTTTCTGCATGGAGTATAGAACTTAACTTTCCGACTTCTTTATCAATTACACAATGAAAATTTATTTCAATTTGAAACTTCTTCGGCAACTTTATTAATTTAAAAAATATCTCTATATATACATTTTTTCACTCTATTATGGGAAAGACTGTTTATATTTGACAAAGTCGATTCATTAGGGAAGTTGCTTAACTGAATTTGCAGCGCGCGTAGTAGTTTTTTTTGTAGCCAAGAAAAAGAAACTAAATTTTCGAACTTTTGAGTAACTGAAGTCCAAGATCTGCGATGAAATAAAAAAGTTGATTATTGTTTATCTTTTTTTGATGTTGTTCCATCATTGATTTACATTTAAATAATATTATTTAGTAAATAAATTGAAAAGTTGCCCTGGCTTTATAAATACAGCAAAAGGTACGTATCAAAAAGTCAAGAACAAAGTTAAAATCGATGTTATAAATAATACCCGATAATGTTTGTTTGATCACAAAGATAAAGAATAAGTGTTGCGGTACACGCAATGAATTTGATCGGTGAAAGCGAGCCGACAGTATTCGAGGGAGTGTAACCGCGCAAACGTACAACTTCCCTCGAGAGCACTCGAAAGCCCGAAAAGGATTATTTGACACAGACGGAGAGATCGTGCGAGAATACTTTGTGACATATACGTGTGTGTTTATCAACGCACACGACATTCTATTACTTTGCAATTACGACAATTCAAGCCTTTGATGCATTCATAATTGACTGTGCGAAACGTTGTATCGTAAAACGAAACTCTGTCGGCGAACCGTTCTGGGCTTTAATGAGTTTTGAATATATTATAGTTCGTTTTTGTCGATAGAACGTCTTTTGCAGAGATGATTTTTGCAAATCCGCACCGGATTATTACGATGCGTCAACTTTGACACCGTTTGAGCAATTAATTGACTTCTTTTTGTCGTTTATAATTATAACAGATGGCGAGGAAAAAAAATTCATTTGCGAAAATAAATGACTCTGCCCTTTTTTCGTTTCATTATGTAGATATAATGCGATTGCCTTTTTTCTGCTCATTTTCTCGCAGTTTGTATTTATAAGTGAAATTTTAATTTGTTGTTTTATTCCATATTTCATATCATAAAAAAAAGTGTAAAAAATAATAACATAAAGAAATTATACAATAAATTAAAAAATGTATTTAATAAATTGAAATAATTTTCTAATTATTTCAAGTTATTAAAATGAAGTATGAATAAATGAAAACATGTAAATATTTTTTACCGTGTATTTTACCGTGAATTAGTTTTTATGTTAAAAATTGAATGAGATAAATATGCAGTGTGTGAAAGTAACTGATAAAAATATATGAAAAACTTCGTTTCAGTTATGGAATGATTAAAGTGTTTTCAACAAATAAAAGAATTAGTATCACTTTCATATATTTTTACAATTATTTTATCAGTATTTTTTAACATAATTCAAACAAATTGTGCCAGTATTTTGTTTTAACGCAATTTCGTAATTCTACATAAATCTTCGCCTTTAGTCATATTCTTGTCTCGTATTTCATTTTAAACAAAATCTTTTTATCAGTGATCAAGGAATCTCTTTATAACTAAAATATACTCTCGTGTTTTTCTGGTGTTGCTATTTTCATGAAAAAGTATTTAGTTGAAATCAACACTTTCTTTTGAATTTACATATCAATTGACAATTAACTCTTTAAACAAAATAAAAAATCAAACACTAAACAATTCAGTATTTTTTACTTTTTGTAATAAAATGTTTGTAACTTTTTCTTAAATTTTTTTAATTAAAATTTAAATGTAAGTGATTATTTATTCAAGGAACAAAACTACTTGGGAAAATGACAAAAGCGATGAGCTTCGGTTTGATTCAGTTTCTTTAATCTAATACCTAGAAGAAATTTGAGAAAGAAAAGGAAAAATAAAAAAGGAAGAACAAACTTCATCTAACGTAAAATAATCTACAAGAAAAGCTCAATTCGTATGATAATAGAAAGTCCTTACTCGGTGTACGTACATATTATGAACTATGTGATGGTGTCTCTCACCCATGGTGGTCGTAAAATTCATAAATCCGGCAACGTTGCCATCGATTGGCACGACTCGAGCGTAGCGAAATGTTCTGCTCGTCTTCGAGCATCTTTCGTCCCTTCCTGTTAGCTTTTTTTTATCCCACAC
Source organism: Gryon sp. ZL-2020 (assembly GCA_022817425.1). Taxonomy (NCBI): domain Eukaryota; kingdom Metazoa; phylum Arthropoda; class Insecta; order Hymenoptera; family Scelionidae; genus Gryon; species Gryon sp. ZL-2020. The sequence continues at coordinate 17,899 of JABFPJ010002202.1, forward strand.
AGAATACAACATTTCACGAACTTATCATACTTTAGCCATGAATAACCACCGAGTCTTGTTACGAGTCGCCATTGAGAAGCAACTCAAGGACTTATGGAGCAGAGTGCTTCGGCTATCTTGCCGTCTTCTTCTTTTCTCACTGGCCCCGGGGTATCGCAAGAAAACCAGTCTGGACTTTCGCATCGACTCTCGCTGAAAGAGCCATACATCATCATCCTGACTGACGAGCGATGCTTCTAAGTGCCCGGAATCGTTTCTTCGCCCCTGTAACGCTTTTCCGTCCCACATTTCTTAACCTCACACTTTCCTTTCTTAGCCCCCACCCCATCCTTTCCTTTCTCATCCACGGTAGAAGTTTCTCTTGACGAGATCTATTTCCTCGTTAGGGAATTTCAACGTGAATCTTGTAATCGTTAGATATTACAAAGTTAATCTTATGATATAGACATAAGTATTGATACTGTTTTCTATCTTTCTCTTTTTGTTGTTACATTTTGTTTAATAAAACTTTTTAATTTAATAATAATACAATTATGTATTCATGTTCTGAGAAGATCCCGTCATGCAAAATTTGTATACAGATAATACAATTACACTGTACAAGGAAATAATATACACGTAGCCAAATAATACAGGAATTTTTACTGTTGAAACGGATTTTGAGTTGTATAAGACAACAAACAAAAGAAATTACTGTTTTTTTTCTAGAAAAATGTTTGTTTACATCATAATAATTCTTGTTAAAAACAGTAATTTCTTTTATTTGTAGTCTTATAAAGCTCGAAATCCGTCTCAACAGTAAAAATTCCTGTGTTATTTGGCTACGTGTAGTAATAGTATGTACAAGTAAGAATAGAAATAAATTAAACAAATAAAATAATTTTAAAAAATACGAAATATATATTTTTTCATATTTCATTGAATAATATTTATTTTAACGAATATTTGTTTTCGTAGTCTTATTTATCTCATTAAGTCAAGCTTATAAGTCGATAAAGCAACGTTGCAGCAAAATATTTATAAAGACTCAACTTTTTATTAGTAATAATAAATTTTGATGCAGTTATAATTAATTATATAATACGCGTAACTTTAAGAATTTAAAATGACCAAAGTTTATTGTATATTACATAATTTAGAAAATAATTTAACATCAAATTGGTTTATATGTCCATAACTTATAATATTACGAACAATTACATAAACATATTATTAAGTGAAGACTAATCCAAACTTTAGTTATAATACTGATTGATAATTAAATTAAAATAGTTTGATTCCACGTACTGAGTATCTTTTGTCAAGTGAGTGTTATTTCATGTTATGTGTCATTTGTGCCCACAGGGACGAAAATATATTGCTCAAAATATATTTTAAATATATAATTTCTTGCCGTTTTCCCTTACGGACGAAGATATCAACAGCAATTTTATATTTTATTATATGATAACTATTGCCGCTTTTTTATATAAATTATATATATATTTTATATATTATATAACATTTTTCTAAAATGATATGTACACTTGAATCTATGTAAGAGCACCTCACGTAAGAGCACGAAATTCATCTATCTAAGAGCACGGAAGTGAATGCTATTAACAAAGCGCGTGAAATACAAAATTCGAAACATTTCAAATTATTATCATTTTAAAAATTAAATTAAAACATGTATTTTATAATATTAAATAAAATTTAATTAAATTACTTTGCATATTTAAAATACTTACTGTTTTTCTTCATTCATTTGTGTAAATTTACAATTCGAAAAATTACTAGTCACTAGTAATATAAATATGTCACGATTAAACAATCAATATAGGTATCATAACCTACAAATCATACATTACGAAGCTTGCGCATGTGCGAAACTTAGTCGACCGATCGTGCTCTTAAATAGCGTTTCCGGTCCTGATCTCGTGCTCTTAGATAGATTTAAGTGTATAAGAAATGCATTTTTTACATTTTCATAAAAAATATAAAAACTCTATTTTATATATATAAAATTATATAAAAATTACATATAATATATAAAATATATGGGTCCCTACATCTATGTCACATTTAATAATGTCACACGTATAAAATGTCACATCCAAAAATGTCACACGACATAAATGTCACACGTAAAAAATGTCACATGTCAAAAATGTCACACGCAAAAATGTCGCATGTCAAAAATGTCACACGAAAAAATGTCACATGTCAAAAATGTCACATGTCAAAATATTCACATGTCAAAAATGATCCCTACCACAACTCATCAGTTGATAACTCATCGACGGACAACTCATTAGCGGACAAGTCTTCATTAGTAAAGGTTAAGAACTACTTATTTAAAAAGTACAAAAAATGGAGATGCTGCACACCATTGGTTGTATATAATATTATATATATACAAGGTCCAGTTCGTACCTGAACGTGTCTTAATTAAAGAAATCATTTGAACGTGGACCTCGGCAAATACACCGACCTTTGCACGATAATTGGTGACTTTAATTCGAATGTCTGTATTCCAATTTAATATTATATTTTATATTATTATATTATATATTCCAAAATGTCACACGAAAAAATGTCATACATATTAAACAATTAAATTAAATTTCAATATTTTCATATGTTACATTTATTTTAATAAATTATCAACTGTCATCAATAATCTTCATCAAAATGTTTACATTGTATATCATTTCATTGATTTCTAATTTGATCACATGAGCATATGCATATATGATTTCAATCTATAATCACAGTGAAATAATTTCTTATTGATATTTATTTGAATTTATCTGCATTAATTAATTGTTTGTTTATAAAATATATCACTAGTGACATATAAAATATGATTTGAGATTTTTTGCAAAAATATATATTTCGAATGTGACATTGT
>JABFPJ010002203.1:0-20764 GCA_022817425.1 Gryon sp. ZL-2020
ATATCTAAAGTATAATTATGATTGGCTGTTGGTACACCGATCGGTGTACAATTAACACTTTTTAGACATTAATTTGTATTTTTACACGAAATCGTGTAAATATTTAAATATTTTTTTTACTGTGTAGAAAAATTAATCATATTATATAAATATTGTATAAAATGAAATGAAAAATATATTGTACATTTTTAGATCATTGATTTCCTTAAATGTATATTTTAAAAAATTCAAAAAATACGAAACAAAAATAAGAAATCGATTTTTCATTAGGTCATATTAAAGGAATGTCAAAATAGGTCATCCGATTTTCGATTAAAAAGAAAAACATCTATTGACTCGTTTTTTGCATTTAATTTAATGTACTCTGTAAAAATGTTTAAGTAATAAAATAGATAGAATAGAACAAGTAAAATCTATAGAATTTAACTTTAGATCTACTGTAATAAAAAAGGATACAAAATACGCTTTTTCGAATAATAAAAGAATTTTTTTCTTCTTTTGTCGAAACGCTCAATGCTATTTTTAAAATGCAGTTTATTTTGTGACAAAATTAAATTTGTGCATGCCTTTTAAGTACACTTAAACTTTGAATAAAAAATTTAAATAAAGTAATTAATCGTGATTTTTTGAAATTGCAAGCTTAAATAAATTTTATCTTTATTCTGAAAAAACTAATACCTATTTTTTTCGTTTTTAAGGAAAATCTGTGATCCTCATTTGACCGCATTCGATCCAGAGGCTCTAGGTAATTTAGTCGAGGGAATGGAATTTCACAAATTTTACTTTGATAACGGTAATTATATCTTATTTGCTTAACACACTATAATCGCGAAAGATATGCGCAAAGCAAATCGTCATCCCTTTTGAATCCCTACGACAGAGTAATGTAACGATTACAATTTTTGTCAAAATGCAATCGTTTATTCTTTACTGCACTATTTGCGTCTTTTCGTGCATGACAATTTATTAGTTTTCGATACCAATTTTCAAGCAAATACTTGTTGGAAAAATATGGATTCGTTTGCATTTTTTAACTAGATTTTCAAAGTATATTTAAAAGTTATAAAGACATTAAATTAAAATAAATAAAAAAATTTGAAAAAAAGTAAATTATGCATTTTTCATATTTTTATATATTCATTTTGTTTTAAATAAAAAAAATTATTCATAAAAATTATTAGTTTAATAAACAGAATTTTTTTCACGTTTATTCACACAACAATTTAACATTATTCAATCTCCGCGACAATAATTCTCCCTTAAATCTCTATTTCCGATCATTTTTCATGGAACTTTTCTATTGAAGCATTTCTCATTGACTATATATTATCGTTCCAACATAAAATTGTCTTTGTAATGTACTCAATATTGTAGTAAATAAGAAATATAAGTAAATCAAAAATCGTGCAATTTTTTGCTAATTAGACGAGCTTATTTTGCTATCAACAGACCTATTTACTTCAATCAAATGAAATTCCTAATCCTCGTATTCACAACTCGTCTATTAGATCCCGCGACGAATTAAACTTATTGAATTACACTTAAGAAATGGGTCAAAGAATATTAACTTTCAAATATCTTTCACTTTAAGTACGGATTATTGTTCTGATTGGAAAAATGGTATTCTTTTCCATTGAGAAAGACCGCGAAACAGGTTCACAATTTCATAATACAGAAATTATTATATTTTCATTTTTTGTGCTAGCCTTCAATAGTAACATTTTTAATTTTATTTATTTGAGCATTTCGAGACAAGTTTGTGTATCAATTTTTTATAATAATAATTTTCTGTTAATATTTGATATAAAAAATATACAATGAAAAATGACTAGAAAAGCCATCTTTGATAATAAAAGCAACTTCTTTCCACAATCGAATCCATTTTTCCCAACGTATAACAAATTCGACTTTAAAGAGTTTGTGAATATATCACTTTTAATTTGAGATCAAACATTTATATTTGCTTTCGAGTTTGCCAATCATATCGGCAGCATGTTCTACTACATTTTATGAAAAATAAAAATCGCTTAGTACTTTTTAACGTAAATCTATTGAAATTTCTTATATCCACTTTGATCTTAATATTTTCACTCTTTTATTCTGATCGGCTGTACAATAGAATTTGTAAAATTTGGCACTGAATATTGCAATGCTGATTTAAATAAATAAGTGCGATTATTGGCTTAATAAATTATTTATTATAATAAGTAATAAACAAAGTTCAGTTAATTATTAAAATATGTTTAGAAGTCAATTAATAATGTAATTATTCTTTCATTCCGTCTGTTTTTTATATTTATAAAATTTATTATTACATAATAAATTTGATTAATTATTGAATAACAATTCTGTAAATCCAAACTTAAAACTGCTAACTTTTAAAAGAATTATCTCAGAATTCAAATTTAAAAACAACATAAAATTTTAATCAATTAATTTATCATCTAAAAAACTATTTTATTGTATTTTACTTAATAATAATTTTTCTCTTACTTTCAAAGTAAAACGTACTTCCACTTTAATTGCCTATTTTGTATAATATTTGTTGTAGAAATCTGTTCTATTTGTCAATATACAGTAAAACGAGCGCGCAAATTCACGCAATTTGATTAAATTTCAGTAACTTTGTAATTACCGATTCATTTAATAAGAATTCCTTCATTTTCAAGATAAATTTCCGTCACAAAGTGTTGTGAGTTCATTCGGCTTTGTAATTAAACACTTTGCAATATACAAAGTTTGCATTTTCATTTATAAATAAACAACATGGGTTGACAACTTCCGGGTATGTGTGCAGCAATCAGTTCAATTTCTGAAAAACGGAAAATTTCTCATCAGCCAATTTCATTCAATTTATCGATAAATTTTATCGATTTTTAAATCTTTTTTGTACGTTTTTAATTTGGTATTCTAATTTTGACTTTATAAATATTTAAAGTAGATTATTGGAAATTCGATTTAAGTTGAAATATCATTAGTGAGGATATTAGTAATCTGCGAAACTCTAAGTAAAAACAATTTTATGTATTTATGTTTCTTTACATTTGAATCTTGTATATTTCAAGAGCTTTCAAATAATTTCATGTAGCCATGCTAACATATGTGAAAAATTTTTTTTTATATTTTGTTTTATAAATATTAAAAATGTTCTTCTTTAATTACGTTTTAATGATTTTTAAAAACTTTATTTGTAATCAACCGATATTTCACATTAGCTAATTGTTCAACTATGAACACGCAATTTTTCGTAATTTGCACCTTTTTTGTATATTTTAAATTGGTATTGTTACAGTTGAAATTTGAGAATGCATGTCATCTATGTTAATTAACTTTCTATTTTACTCAGTACTACCACATATTTGATTTATTTTGCACTTTAATTTTTTTGTAAATTAATAATGTTGTAGATTAATAATTTTTTATTCCGGATAATTTGTATTTTTTCTCTTTTACTCTATAGTTCTTGGGAAGAACTGCAAGGCTGTCAACACGACGATACTAAATCCACACGTTTATCTTCTGGGAGAAGATGCTGCGTGCATTGCGTATGTTAGGCTCACCCAATACATGGATAAGTAAGTATAATGAATTAAAAAATTACCTTAATTCAAAGATATCTTCATTTTTTAATATTTGCCTTATACTTTTGTATTACGTTAATTTACATTTCAGGAAAAACATATAATTTTTAGTTGCAAACTAGTTTTGTAAGAACAAATTGTAACTTTATTTTTTTATTGTTTTCATATTACTAATTAAATAATCAATTATAAATATTAAAAAGTCTTTAATTACTATTTCTTGATTTATACTAACTATAATTTCATTTAACAGACATGGCGTCGCTCACACCCAACAAAGCGAGGAGAGTCGAATTTGGCACAAAAAGGACAACAAATGGCAAAACGTGCACTATCACCGAAGCGCGGTGACCGGTCCCTCGCCGTTTGCCTATAACCACAAATAAAAAGGCATCGGTCATCTAAGACGAACCTCTAAAAAAGCAAAAACAAGAAGAAAGACGCAAATAATGAGCAGCACCAAAGTTTGCCGCACGACACAAGTCCACACACAACATACAAACAAATACACAACTTTATCACAAGTCATACAGCCACATTTCAAACACACACCAACACACATACGAACACACAAAGTAACACAATATTTGTTATCCTTAACTGAACTTAGTACTAAGAGCGAATAACGATTCGAAAATGAACGATAAAGAACGAGGGAAGCGAACAGAATTGAGTGTAAAATTGAGGGATATAGAAGAAACACAAAAGACGAGAACATAAATTTGCTGAATAAAAGAAGGACAGTTGGTACTCGCATCAGTACCTGTTTTTAGCGTACTTAGTCGATCAAAGCAGAGGAGACTCGTTGTTGTATGTGAGATGAGCGTCTGCAGCTCGCGTTTCAGCATATAACGTTAGTTCGAGTAACCAAATTTAGAAGGCATCGCTTAGAGCGAGCCTCCTGGTCAGTTTGAGCCTTATGTCCCAAAGCTCCAAGACTGCTAGCAGCCTTTACCAACAGACAACCGATGAAACCAACAGCAAATATGAAAAAAATGCAAACAAACTGAGCAACTCAAAGCTAAATTTTCAGTCAAAATGTCCGTAATAGATCGTTTGATGATTGGATCGCAAAACAATGTCACAGTTAGAAAGCCCAAATGTACTAGCCTGCTAATCAATCGCGTACCGAGATCAACTCCAACACTGCAATTCCAAATTAAAGAAGAGCCAAATGACAAAGATAAGTAACAAAATACGAGGCTGCAAAGCTTGAAAGACACAGTTTAGTCCGCGTGAAGACCAAAATCATTGACGTTGTCGGATCTGTAGTTTGCCTTGAGTTATGGGTTCCTAGAGCGATAGGGGTGATGATTTAGTTTCTGTGATACTGGAAGTACTTTGTCGCGGGTGCTTTATATACATTATATAATCGATAAATATAAATATATAAACCTTTTGTTCGTTGATTCCTATTCGTTCGGTCGACGAGGCAAAACTTCAGAGTTTTATTCCGACAACGCCACTCGGTACGCACAATTTCAAACGTATTTTTCTTCAATCTGTGTCCATCCTCGAGTTTTTAGAAAGAAAAAAAAAAACAACAGCGCATATCCACTTAGTCGGGTAGCACGCGTGCATTCACTTTTCAGGGGCCACTTTGACGCTCGTCTTACGGTTTAAACGTTTCAGTCGTGAGAATTTTTTTAGTTTTTTCGAAGCGTGCGAGGAAAGGCGATGACACCAATACCTTCTCGTCAAAGGGTTTCATGTTAAATGTTTACATACTTGACAGTGATAATGTCTTATCACTTTTACAGAATTTGATTAATTGTATAATTAAACATAATGACTATATGATGAAAATAAAAAAAGCATGGATTATACAGTATATATTTAATATTTGATAAATGGTTCCCTGTTCGTATGTTTAAGAAAATAAAATATGCAATCGTTCGATTCGTTTGTTTTGATTAATATTGACGAAAAATATTCTATCCTTTTTGAAATATTGAAATTCATTGCGATATACTATTTACAAGATAAAGTACTTATAGGTTTTTCAATGAACTCCAACTTTCAGCAAAACATGTTATACAAATTGAAATTATTTAATATTACAAATATATAGTAATGTAATTAAGTTTTTCATTATTGATATTTTATACAAAACTATTTACTATAAAAGAAGTTGTTGAATAATAAACAACAACAAAATATATATAATTTATCAATTTGCAAGATAATGAAAATACAATAGACTGATGTTAAAAGAAAACTATGAATAGACTTGAAGCATAACTTTTGTTTTCTAAGTTAGGCTCAAAGAAAGTTTCATATTAAAACGAAAATTCAATGTAAAAGTTTAGAACAAGAAAATCTGCAATCACTTTATTATATTAACTATAATATTGTTACAAATTTGACTAAATAAAAATGTATACGTGAAAGTAAAAAATTCATAAAATGAATTTACAACTAACAAATCTACTATATAACAATTACAGCTAAATTTTTTAGCAACATTTAATGTTAAACAATGCATCAACTAAAAGCTACGGCATTTACTTTTTTGATCTTTCAATATGGTTAACTATGACTAAACATTAACTCTTTCAACATCTAAATGTACTCGAGAGAGGATACAAACTTTTTGACTGTTGAATGAGTTAGCTGTTCATAAAATTAATTTCAAATTCAACTTTCTCCTCAATAAAAATATTTGCAAACCAACTTCAACAATAAGTCAAGTTTCAGGTTCAACTTATAAAAAGTTTGTAAAAACAACAAAAATAAAGTTCTATTACAATTAATATTTAAATTTGAAAATTATAACTATATAAAGTTCTTAAAAACTAACCAAATTTACTTATAGCAAATTCTAAAAGAATTATGCCGATCCACAAGAAATATAGTAAGGGTAACCACAAAAAAGAAACGAAACCCTTTAACGAGAATAGAAAAGAAATAGCGGTTTGTTATTTTAGGATGCTCAAATGAGGCCTTCATGAAAGATCAAAAGTTGGAAATCAACTTCAAAAGGGATTAATGTGTGAAGAGAAGCCAAGTTCGCCTTCCCTGGCAGTCTTCCGTATAGTCTTTGTAACTTCTTGGTCTTCAAAACCAGCCCGTGTCGTGATACTGTCGCTTGCGGGTATGCAAAACACCGCCCCGCCGATTATATCGTCTCAAAATGTCTAACGAGCCTTTTCTACAGCGGAAATAAAACGTTTGAATTATCCTATTTGTATACTGATTCACGCCAACAAGAAAAAAAAACGCATATTGTACATCACGCCAAACAGATTTAAAAAAACGCATATTGTACATCACCGCGCGATTTAATAACGACTGAATGAAGAAACATTAGTCTTTTCTTCGGAGCTTCGTCCTTGAATTTGTATCAATCAGAAGAAGGAAGTGGCAAAAGAGAGACCTACTCTCCAAACCGATCTCACGATTGGAGGGAACTAACAGATTAAATGAGTCCCGTCTTTCTCTTGCTTAAACGCTAAACTATCTTTTGTTTCATTCGTTATTTCTATCTCTTATTCATTCCATTTCTAGTGACTCGCTTTTTTTCTGAACTTTATGCTAATTGATAAAAAATAAAGCATGGTCCTGTTAAACAAATTTGACTATGATTTGAATTAAAAAAATTGATTTTCAACGTTTCACATTCTTCTATTTTAGATATTCTTCATTACAGATTAGTTTAAGATTACAGATCATCTAAAATCATAAGTGGATATTAGATACAGGAATTAATCTGATTCTTATCAAGAAATCTTTTTTTTAATTTTCTAATTAAGTAAACATATAATTATGAAAAAACTGTTACTTATTAATCTAAATTGAAATTAATTTTACTTATACTTATATTTTTAACAGGACAAAGACAAAATTCGGTAATTAAATAAAGGAAAGCAATCAGCGTAATTCAATCGTTAAAAACAGGGTAATTAATGTCATAGGGGGTAACTGTTTTGCAATCAAATTTTATAGAGTCTTTGAATTGGACTGGATCATCAGTTGTAATCGCTTTTGACAATATGCGCATTTAAAAAAAAAACAATGATTATTACTATTAACTCAAAACAAAAATTTTAACTCAACAAAAACTTGTTTCAACGTAATTAAACTAACTAACTTTCAAAACTTCGCTCAATTTTTGGCCTACGGGGCGCTAAATTTCAATCACGTGACAACAAGAGAGTGCAAGTGAAAAAGCGAGTTGCCAGAAGTTGTCGGCAGATGGAGCGAGGGAAGGACGGCGGAAGTAATCGCACGAAGCAGTTATTCGACTTTCGATAAAGTGCCGCTTGATTACATGTTGAAAGGAAATTGCCGACATTCGCATTTCGCAAATACCCTCGGCACTGACTGTGTACAGCCTTTGCGCGCGCACGCGAATTGCTAGATCTTTATAATTTATTTATTAATGTTCAATCCTTTTTATAAATACACGCATATATATGTATATACATACGCTCGATAAAAAAGTAATTCTTTTAATATAAATATATATATAAATATAAATATATAAATATATAAATACAGCTATACGTGCGTATTATATAAAAGTCAAACCTATATAATGTGCACGTATAAACCTATATATATATTAATATATATAGGTAACACAAATCTATATACACGTCCCTAGCATTGGGACGATGATTTATGACGAAAATGAGAAGCCGATAAACCAAAAAAATGTGACATGCAAGAAAGCCAGTCGGAATGATAGAAAGATAATGAAAGAATTATTCGCGCTCTCTGTCGTATCTCTCTTTATATAATTTAATGTTACATAAAGATTAATATATATAAATATAAATACACTATAAATACTTTGAATGCGTAAAATGAACACTACATGGATTACACGAAGTTGCGAATCCACGGATTAAGTGTTTCCAAATGGAGATAAAAAAACAAACATCAAGAAAAAGAAAAAAAAAACCAAACAGAAAACAGTGAAGAAGTGAACAAAAAAGTATATAGATAATTAAAATTGAATTTTTATCGAATTTACTTCATTAATGCGATGAATCTTTCTACACGTTCGTACATCCTTTACGAATAATAATATAATAGCGTAAGATGGTGTGTATGTGTGAGGAAAACGAAGATGTTAGAGGAGATGAGGACAGTTAGAAGACACAGGACACACTAGCGAATTAACTACAGATTCTATCATCATATTATTATATATATACATTATTGATAACAAACAGAAAAAGGTATAATTTATTACCTTCGGAGAAGTGGCGCACGATTGGTCGACTCTGATTCAAGTCAAAGTTCAACTGACGCGAACAATCGTGCGACCTCTTCCTCCACATCTAACAACGGAAACTGCAACGTAAGGGGAAGAAATTACGATAAATATAAATTAAACACTTAAAAATAGTCATTTCTACTACTCTAATTCGTCGCTTCTACGTGTGATTGTTGTATAAAAAAATAAACAAAAAATAGGCAAAAAAAACAAAAAAAAAGAAAGACAAAAATAACCAAAAACAAAATAAAGTAATGGAAAAAAAACATTTTTTTGATTGATTTCAATTATTACTGTTATTCTGTCATCATCATTAAACTAACGCAATGCGCATGCGCACACCAGCGCGCCATCTCGTGCGATTGCGCGACTGTGCGCGCATGCGCAATTATACATACTCATAAACATGTATATTATTACTACTACAACTACGATTTTCTCGCCATTAATATATACATACATATAAATATAAATATACGTTATAACGGATGAGAATACTGAACACACTCTCTATTGTACGATTTTTATTTACCTCGGATGAAAAATTCGAGCCGAACGTTGGCAAAAGAAACAAATGATAGGCAAACAGCAAGGATATCATCAACGTACGAATTAATTGTCCATTTATTATAATAATGATGACGATATTGATTATGTATATGAAGAAGATAAAAAAAAAACAAATTATAAATACAATTTTTAATCAAGTCGATACAGATCAGTCGCGTTTCGGGTCGACCGATCGATCCATTCACGTGCGACGTACTTACATACATATTATATATTTATAGTTGTTTCTTGTTATAAGATTTATAATAAGGTGTTTTTCCTGCTAAAACCGAGGTCTCGTTGAAAGTTCTGTATAACGCTTTGGTCAAAATATTCCCTTCGAATCGAGAATACCCTTCAATTATAATGACTAATCAATGAAAGATGTATCGAATGCTGAGCAAAAGCGTGTGGTAGTGTCGTCGAGCGCCAAGACGAGACGACTATTTTGACAGACGGACTTTTTAAGGCTGTCGAGTCGCGATTTCTAGCTTCTTTTAGGGTTCATCAAGTTCATCGACACACAGTTATAGTCGAAACTCGGATAATACGGATCACCAGTTCTTGTTTGTCTTCTTCTTCAGAAAATTATTCTCATTTGTTCAATATGTCTCAATTGCAAGTGGCTTACTTTGTTTGTTTCTACAACTGGTGGTTCTTATTATCCTTTCATAAACTTAATTTATCCTTATGTTCATGTTTTTAATCATGTCTAAGGGGATCGAGTGATTATTTCGAATTAATTTAATTCGGTTGACACAAGTTTATTTATGAAGTAAGAATTCAACTTGAACATTATTTAATGTAGATGGCGTGCAAACTTAAGTTCCAATTTTTCAAATTAACTGACATACAAGTTAAAATGTATCTAATGCCACTTTCAAGTTTGACCCAGTAATAATCTTAACCGATTTTTGATAACATAAATGATAGTAGTGTAGTAATAAACTTTTGCAGAGTTACGATATTAATATTTAGAGGCAATCAATTTTGAGCCATTTAAAATGTACTATATAAGGTATAAAATATATACATATATATCATTCAATGATTAGAATTACGAGATTACTTTATAACTGTGTGATACAATTTTGCGATATAATATTGCACAATTTCTTCTTAATTAAAGCGTCATCTATGATTTGAAACTTCATTTGATAAAAAACTTATTTGAACTTCGAAATAACCACGATGATCTCCTTGGTCAAGCAAAAATGTTGATCCTTAATTTTGTTCGTTTATTTCGCGTTGCACCCCTGTTTTCCTTGATTCCGACTCTCCGAATCTGGACAGGTCGTAATAAGTCATATAGCAAAGCATAAAGATAAAGTTAAATATAAAAAAACATAAACTACTTTTTGTAAGCGCCATTTCCTTTTCCACAGTTTTTGATATTTTTTTACTAAACCGGAGTCATTGTAATTTTATCAAAGTTCAGCGCAAATCAGCAGCTTTTCGTCTTCCTCGTTTATAAAATGAAACGATAAATAAATAGAAAAACAAAATGTAATAACAAGTCAAACAAAAGAAACAAAAAGCGATGACAAAAGGTAAAGTTAACAAACAAAGTAGAAACGAAAGAAATAAAGAAAAAAAATAAACAAAAAAAATAAAGAAAAAGAAAGCGACCAATCGACGAATCGGTCGTTGTAATTTGTGGGTCATAATTCGTCAGTTCGTTATATGCTTCCAACAAATAAGAAAAACGTTTTGCAAACTGTTCGATGATAAGATTCAATTTTGCAAGACGATGAAAGACGGCCCGCGTTCAGCGACGTCGAATGAAAAATTATGACAAATTGATGAGAATTCTCAAAAAAAATGTGAGCAATTTCTCGGCACAAATCCATCTATTATATATGTATGTATATGTATATGTTTAGTACATATATATGTACATATATATTTATATATATACATATATATAATCCAATGTTGCTTTCAGCGAGATCCGATACGTCGATCTATATATAATTCAAACAAATTGATTCGATAACCGGAAATAAAAAAAAACTCAGTACAGCCGATGCCTTTACAATCTGCTTTCGTAAGGATGGAACACGGCTGCCAACTATAATTTTTCAATTTTGCACTTATACTTTTGAAACTATAGCAATCTGTAAATTCAAACAAAATTAAGAGACTCGAGCAAAATTGGTCCGAATTTATTGGACCTCCTTTAAAAAATGTTGTAAACGAGGAGAATGTAATAACATACTTTTAAGTATACATTTGTTTTAATAAAATAAAAGAAATGTACATTTGCAATAAAAAAAATCTTTTAAATATCATCTAATAAACATTCAATTTTCGGATTATATGAATTGATTTCAGTAAAATGAAATAAAATTAAACATCTAAAAATGATTAAAATGCTTAGTTATAATTCAGACTGCAATAATTAATTTAAATTGCGTTTTAATAATTAAACATCTCGAATTTCTGCACAGTAAAAGAATTCTAATCATAAATTAAACGTAGACAACTTTTCAGAATTCATATTGAATTATATAATCTTCAATTAATCTAATCAAATATAATAAATGTAATTGGGAGAACATTTTTACTGTGCATTATATGATTGCATGTAGAATTAATTGTCATATTATATTCTCCTTGATTGTATAAATGTCTTTGTAATCCACATTCTTTGGCCTAATTGTTGTTGAAATTTCGTCTACTTTGTCGGTACGTTACTCCAAAGTACCATGTAGTTCTATGTAAATCGTCAAATAATAATCATATGAAAACAAAAAAAACAAAAATAAAAAATAAAGTAAAACAAAAAAATTGATAAAATTCTTGCGTCTTTAATGGAGTATGGATTTGTGTTCTTTTGTATCACCCTTGTTAGTGTTTTATAAGAGCAATGTAGCTGCACTTTGTAACGGGCATCGGCTCAATTTCCTATATGTTTATATATTTATTGTAATACTTCGTAATTACTACATCAATTCCCCTTCAGGGTTTATCATATTAATATATTTAGTAAAAAAAGAACAATTGGATATTATTGATGTATGAACAAAAGAAAAACTGTTAATCTCTTTTTTCGTTTGTAAAATTAAACACAAGTATTAATAATAAAGAATATAAAGAAAGGCAAAAAATAAAGACGAAAGATTTAAAAAAATCGACACTAAAATTCCCTTTATTGCACAAGTAGTCGGTTAACGGAGAAGAGGATGAATTAATCTGTTTGTTTTTGCGTTCCTGATTATACGAAACGATATTTTGATGATCAACGAAGAAACGAATTGATTTTATTAAATATATTATATATATGCTATGAAATTGTCGAGACGATAGCTGTACTTCTGACATAAGTTGATGTAATTTTATAATAAGTAGCAAGACAAAATAATGCCCTTCTATTGATATCGTTGACATTCAGATATTTTAATGTTTTAAGTTTGTAATGTTATTAATAAATATTATACGAGGGAAAAAGAATAATAATTGTTTTTCATTATTCGTCTGTTATTATTCTTTTTCTGAAATATCATCGTAGTAGTCAATAAAATAAATATTCAATGAAAACGACATGAAATCCATGCATTTTGATTTTCTTCAATCCTATTTTCACTTTCATATATATCATTTTTATTGTTTTTTTAATTAAAAATATAAAAATAAGCTGAAAAATGTAAAGCTTAAACGTAAATATTATATATATTAATTTATAAACTTAATTAAGTAATAAGAGAAATTTAATTTGAAGGAGACTATTTTTTTGAGACAAAGGATTATGAATAATACAATTTCTTAAATTTTTGTTACATTTTTATTAGAAACATTAATTCTATGGCGTACAATAAGAACTCCCATGTTGTAAAAGCACCCACTTGGAATTTTTTGTTAACAATTTCCAATTTGCAGTTGAATATTTATGCAATCATCAATTTCATCGATATGATGTCTACCTCTATAAGTATACATTTTTGTTTCTAAAATGTAGCTACTGCTATAAAAGGTAGATAAGACCTTTTTGTCAAATATTTAAATAAATTGATTATTATAATATAATTGATTAATACTTATTTTATTTTAAACTGAGAAATATATCTATTAATATAAATTAATATATAACACTAATACATAATTTGAAAGTAGTTTCATAATTATTTTCTTTCTAATACAATCTTTTTGCATTACATTATAAGTAGGAAAAGATAATTCTTTTTAATAAAAAAACAATATTTTTGACAAAAAAGTCATTTCGATGTAAATTCCTTACAGCACCGCTATACAAATGTGTAATCTTATCTACACGTACATAATCCTCAGACATGAGCTTATACATTTTTCAACGAAAATTCATCTCTAAAGTTTGACTTATTTCCATTAGGACTTCTGTTTAAGTAATGTAGTCATTAGTTTTTATGTAAACGTTTTATTTTTTTATATAAAAAAGAATACAATTCACCAATTAAACGATGTCCTAATACGCTCAAAAATCGATCAGTTTATTTCTTATTATATATAATTTAAAGAAAATGAAATAAATGTTTAAATAATCATTATTTGCAATTATCTTGAAATACGTTTTATCAGCTTGTGTCTGGGTTTTCAACATTTTAATTATAGCAAATTTTAAAAGTATATAACTGGGTAGGTAAAATAATTGCACCTTTGACGTTGAAATCACCCGAAATCGATTACCTTCTCATTATCCTGGAAATTGTTATAAGAGTTATACCCAGCCTCTTTCATTATGATTTCTTCGTTGAAATCTTCCTCGTCCTAAGAACAAAAAATATTTCTCTGTTATTTTCATAACAATCCTGATTTCTATTTGCGTTATGTCTCTTGACTATGATCCTACAATCAGACACTTTCACATTAAAATATTAGATTACTTTACTATGTAATTAAATTCCTAATTAAGGTCAAATTAAAATACAATTAAATTGAATTTATATAAGGTAATAATATGAACTAAATTAATCATAACTATTAACATATAAATACAGTTTAATTTAAAATATTATGTGTCTGAGTGTTGGACTCAGAATTTCGATTAAACATGTTATTTTATTAATAAAAGCAGTTAATGTATTTTACTAATTTTATTAAATTATTCTGAGTTCAAACGAATAGCAGGTATAGTAGTAATAAAAAAATAAAAATAAAATGTAAAAATTGTACAATATTTATTAAACATTTTAAATTACATTAAATGTTATTGTTCTGACGATAAAGTTGATGGAAAAACGAAAGAGCTGTACAATCGAAAACGTATGCCTACATTTGCCTTTGTGAATTTTGTATTATTGTATTTAATTTTACACATATAATTTAATTTTAACAAAATACATATAAATAGAATTTTTAACGAAACGATACCTTCTAATAAAATGCATTATACATTAATTGAACTTACAAGTTTATAGTTCAATCGACTTAAATAATCATTAATACACTTTTGAAAACATATTAATGTTTCTTTATTACAAAACGTGCTCACCAAAAAACAGAGAAGATATCGATAGAATATAATAAAAATTTGTATATACATATTTTAAAAAGAAAACAAACGAGAAAACGATATATGATATTACGTTAGAACAATTGTAATTAACGCAGTTACAATAATTCATAAAAATAATTAACAATAAAGAATCAACATTCAGTCTTTTATGTTTCAGCTACTTACAAAACCAATAGCAGTTAGTATAAGCAAAAAACTACATTTGAAATAGCATTGTGTAAAGCTCTCTGAAGTGTCCTTTTGACCTATTTTTGTCTAAAATATACAAAAACTTTTTTCGTATTTTTAGTATACTTATATATATTTGGATAAAGGATAGAATCCCTTTATATAATTAAAACAGATATTTGTTAACAATATTTTTACAATTTTTTTTATTCGATACAATTGTTTGTAAAGAAAATAATAATTTTGGCAACTACGGGGGAAAATTAAGTTACGATATCTTTAACACTTTGTAACATTTTTCGATAACTACGTTATGATAAAAAAATCTTATTGCTGTACTTCGAATAATTTAGAAAAACGCCTTGTTAAATATAAGTTTTGTATTATAAGTTATAGATAACAATAACAGTATAATAAAAAGCGATCGATTTTTAATAAAATATAAAGTGTTTTAAAAGTTAACAAAAGTGTAATAATACCATTATTCAAAACAAACAAACAATATATTATTGCAAAGAATGCTCAAAAGACCATAGATTTTTCGATTCTATATAGTAAGTATAAATAACTCGTATCATTATTTAGAAAATTCACACAAAATGAAATTACTTAAGTTTGCAAAGTAGCGCATTTCAGTCATTTTAATTTGTTTCTAGCGCATACGGTGCATACGTATCATTCTACAAAATTGGCTTTTTCTTCATGAATAATAAAAGGTACCATCGATATCATATATTGATAGACTTTTAAAGATATAAATTATACATCTTTTTAATTTTGTCTATATTTGGGAGTTATTTCATAGCATAGCTACAATTGAATTTTTTATCTTAAAATAGTGAATTTTATCAAGAAGATATTTTTACTTATTTTTATTAATTGAAATATACTGTAAAATATTAAAAAGACTATAATTAAAATTATAATTTTTATTACAATTATTTTAATATTATTTAACACTAATGCGTTATTAATTTAAATTACTATACAAAACTTAATAGCCACTAATTAGTAATCACTAGTTTCATAAACTGTGATACTATATTTTAAGTGTAAGAATCTGCTTTACTATATACTAAAAAAATATGAAATAAGATTTTATATTTATTATTATTAATATTATTATTGTTATACTTAAGAAAGCTTTACTTATGAAATGCTTCTTCACATACACGATCACAGAAAGGTGCGTAGTTCGAATCACAAATTTTCTTTAATTTCTTTTAAATCGATTAAAACAATTTTTGAATTATTTTTGGATAACCTTTTTCACAATTTATCGATTTATAGCATTTTTAATAAATTTTGGTAATCAATGAAGTGATATTCAAGCTGATCTAACATTAAAATATTATTTAAAACAAGAAAATATAAATGATTTCATCGATGGCGTGAAATGGATCTCTTTTTTGTTGTTATTCATATTAGTCTTGTTAATTTTTGATTGCTCGAATAAAACAGTGTATTTGAAGTTTCTTCCGATGTACAGTCGTAAATGTATTTTTTCGTGAACTCGTTATTGCGACATAGTATTGACCGAAGCATCATTACCTCGTCGAATTTGATTCAGACAAGCCAACATTCGGATCATAAATACGGCAGGTACGGTGATCGTGTCTTTGGTCTCTTCAAGCATTACAGCATTTCGCTTTTTTAACTGAAACATAAATGTAAATCAATATAAATATTCGTGTTTCCATTATTTTTATTATAATATATAATTAAAAACTGATTCCACTTGATCTTTATTTGTTTATTTAATAAACATTTAATTATCGTTTAACTTAAATTAATTAATGTGTAAAAAAGAAAAAATAATTACATCTTCTGCAAATGCTTCATCAAAGCTTGGTTCGGAATTAATTGGTGCCCATAGTTTAACATCATAATCGATGCCCGACGATGCAAGAATCGGAAGGTATGGATGTGGTTGGAGACAGTTGACAACATGTTGGTCTGCTTCAAGGAGCATACACAACTTGGCTGTATCTCGCTCCCAGATGAACACGTGACCGCAATCACTGCCAGACATGACGTAATTGTCGCCCCAAAAGTTTGCTTCCTTGATCATGGTCCTAAAGAAACTACAGTGAAACGAGGGAAGGACAAAGTCATGAGTCAAAGTGGATTGGGCTGATTTTAAGTGGCCCAGTCCGCTTGGAGGCTTTACTTTGGCACTCGAACATTGGGTCAGTATTGACACTCGATCTCCAATTGGTATACCGTTGGAGAACGTCCTTGCTTAGTTGCTCGTTATCCAACAATCATGTACATGCCATTTGCTGATGATTTGCACGAGAAATATTATGTATCACAATTTTATACTTATTCTCATACAATTACCTTGACTATTGTTCCTGATTTATAATTGTTAAACAATAATTAATCTTTAGTTAACATTTTGACTATTAAAAAGTATAAAATTGTAATACATACATTTAATTTTTTTTTTGCTAGTTGAACTTTTAAAACTGAACTGGACGCATTTTATTATTCAATAAATTATTATGACATAATGTAGTTGATGTTAGATAATGAGATATGGACAAATGAAACGTTATAACATTTGTATAATTTGCAAAACATTCTATGCAATACTGACACTTCATTATAGCAAATGATTAAAATAAACTACGTAATAGTTTATAAATTATCCACTTAAAATATAAATTATTAACATTTGGAAATTCAAAATATGAAACTTAAATATTACCGTATGTTTGTGCATTATTTTTATATTGTTGAAGTCTAATGTTATAAATATAAGAAATTGTTTAACAAAAAAAATTTTACATTTATAAACTTTTTTGTATTATGAGTAATTCTGCATTTTTTTAAACTGTAGAAAAACGAGCATGTTACTGTTTAAAATAAAATATGGCTCATTAAAAAATATCCAAACCTGCGGGGTTCTAAAATTAATTTTGAACTACGAAAAATAAAACGAAAAAATTGCCAGACATATCATCGAGATCGAAATGAGTTATTTTCAGTTCGAGCTTAATAAGTGTCCAGTAATTATACCTGGCATTACGATGACCCATGTATTTTTGCTTAACTCCAAGCTCTGAATCATATGTTACATTTGATTCATCATTTCTTTCTTCATCATCCATTTCATGCGCTGCAGAATGTCTACAAAAATAAGATAAAACATAGAAAATTAAATTAACGTTTAAAACAGAATTTTAATAACGAAAACATTAACGTAATAATTATTACCTCTTCGAAATGTCTGAATCTTCATTATCGCTGTCATTATAAACATCCTCATCTGTTCCTGAAATGTATAAAACGGAGATTAGTCTTTACAATTTTCTATGTTTAATCAAAAGTATACTGTTTAATTAAATGTTGTTTTTTAAATGAAACAAAATGTATATTTGATTACTTACTTTCATGAGTATCGTAGGTATATTGGTTGTATTTACTTGGACCTGGATCATCTGAAAGTTCTGAGTCTTCATCATCACTATCATCTCTTCTATCTGTTTCTATATAAAAAAAGTAAAAGAAAACAATTAAATTCATCTAAAATAAATATACAATATTATAAATATATTATTTCATTTACTTACTTTTGTGAGAATGTGGTCGATTAGTTTTACTAGGACCGGGATCACTTTTAGAATTACTACTTGAAGGCTCTAAAAATAAACAACAAATAAGAATTTAAAGCAATTAATATGAATATTTTTGACAGCAACATAAAGGCGTGTCGAATAACATAAATTCTTCTTATTGACATAAATTAATTGTTACTGTGAAAACTTGTAATTTATATACGTTGAATCATAGTTTAAGTTAAGTACTATTCATACCTGGATAATATGAACGTCGTGTCATTTCATCTCCCATGCCAACCAAAATAGTTGCACTAGTTGAACTTTTATTTGAGTATGTTAAACTTACAGCTGGCTCGCTGCCATGTCTATAAAAAATAATACTCATTAGATTGTTATAGCCAATTTAAATGATTTAACACTAAATAAATAAAGTATGCGTATACGCGTTTTTAAGCTCATATTAAAATATCATTATTTCTGCTCACTTTTCTAAAAAGCCATCTCTCATAGTTGAGAGTTTATCCTGAAGATTTTCCATCATATTTTCACTGTTATCTCCATCGTTTTGAGATATACTAAGTGACCTGAAAGACTGAATGGATGAAGCTTTTTGTTCTTCTTGATTGGATTCAGTTTCCATAGGAACATTTTGAACACCATTACTAAAAATAAAAGCTATAGTTAGTTAAAAGAAAAAAAAAGAAACATTTTTAATATGAAATTAAATCAATATTTTACCTTTCTAATGATTCCATCATATCTTCATCATTATTTGTAGATACTACTGTAATTCAAAATAAACATTATTCAATTAATTATTGTCTTCATTCGACTTAAAATGTCTTAAACTACTTGAAAAATGTATATATCTTCATATATTTACCACTATGTTCTGGAGTATTTTTACAATCACTACCTGACGGCTCTGAAAAATGCAAAACCATTTTTTTTAACATCACTTCATAATCCAAATAACAAGTTAATAAATGAACATCATGTTTGTTTACCTGAACGATAATTTTCCCGGGCAACTTCAAGCGAAATCGTGGTGGCATTGGTTGAACTTTTCTCTGAGTATGTCAAACTCACTGCTGGCTCGGTACTACGTCTGCAATATAAAGTCATCAATCACTTTCAGTGTGCAAATATTGCATTCCCTCGAAAATGACAGTGCAATAAACTCCGATTTAATTTATTTTGAACACCCCAATGGAATATAAATAACAAAGTATTTTAAAAGACGATTTGTCATTTTTTATTCTCTAAAGTCTAGATGATCTGTGATTACGGATATTACATACAATTTAAACGAGACACCTACTTTTCTAAATAGCCATCTCTCATTGTACTAAGTTGATCTTGGAGGTTTTCCATCATGCTTTCGCAATTTTGATTACCCTCGTCCTGACTAGATTCAGTTTCCATAGGAATATTTTCCTCTTCAATAGGCTGCGTCGCATGCTCACCACTCTCTTCCAGACTTTCAGCTTCATTTTCCTCTTGATGTTCCGTTTCTTCTAAATTTATATCATTAGAATCAACGGCACCTGAAGAAATAATAATATTTAATTAATAAAATATGTTATAATTTAGATATGTTTTGTTTAGTCTGTATAAATTAAGTTCGAAAATATACCAGATTCTTGTTCTCTCTCAGTTTGTCTTCTATCCTCTGTTTCCATTTCATTGCTATTATTTTCATTAGCATCAGCGTTACCTTCCGGATTGGGATTCGTTGCTGCTGCATGTTGTTCAATAACGCCTTCTATACTGTTGCTCAATTCGCCACCTCCATTAAGGGCAGCCCGAGTTGCAGGGTCATTGAGCATTCTACTAAGGACGTCTGTCATTCGTTGCATTAAAGAGTTGTGAAGAACAGGCCTCGCTTGAGAAATTTCTAAAAATAATGATTATGCATTTCAGTTAATGTGTAACTCGTGTGTGCATCATCGTATGTATATAAATTCTTTAATTTTTCATATTTAATTGACAGAAGCAGACATTATAAATTTAGGTAGAAATATAAAGTTATGTCTCACTCAAGTTACTTTTTATTTATAATTTTCAAATTGAATTTTTCCAAATCGTTCAAAACGTTTAAATAAACGTGTAATTAGGCTTATTTAAGCTGTTTTAAGTGTTTAACATGCTTATTTTAACGTTTTGAAACGATTTGAATCGACAT